>NNCF01127939.1:24697-46068 GCA_002313205.1 Laupala kohalensis | reverse complement strand
GAATTAAATTAAAACTTAGCTACTAACAAACTACTTCACACTTTGGAAGCAAGAAAAGACATTTTCCAACAAATCCTAGAAAATCCATTAACCGACTTAACATGATAAAATCGTTTTTAAACATTATTATTTTGAAGTGTTTTATAATAGTGTATGAATAATTTAAGATTGTTAATTTCAAAAAATAATAAACTTATTTCTTGCATGCATAATAAGCATTGGGACGTTATCCTTTAAACCTTTTCCCCAACCGTGAAGTTTGTTGGTTTTCCTTGGGAGCATGGAATATGTAATAGAATGTTTATTTCAAAAAAGTAAATTTTTCATTGGATAGCGTGTCATCATGATTACATGTCCCTCTTATTTGCCTATAAACAATGTCCCTCCTATTTGCCTGTAATTAAGAATGTATGAGTAATATTTTTATTTTCTGTCATTTCAATGACATTGTTTTAGGCAATCGAACATACAGGACCACTATTAATATGTGTTGTAACAAATTAATAAAAAATACGACTGAAACATTACCCTCGCAAATGTGTTTCATATTCCCATGTAATTTTGAAATACATTTATGGAACTTGTCATTCGCAGAAGCAAGCGAGATGTCTTACTAACTTCATTTAGAATTATTTCACTTACTTTCTTTTGTTATAATAATTCATAATCACTTATCTATATATATGAATCACTTGTGTCACAATCGTACTCACGATATTGAACATAGAATACATACCGCGAAGCAACTTAATGAGGATTTATGAAAGACAAATTATACATTATCGTGACCGTTCTAATATATAAGCGGCGTCAATTTTCTGCGATTATATGTGTTTCATCCAAAAGAAAGAGCTAATTCTCGAGGAATTCCCTTCACATCTGATAGCATCACCCGATCCATTTGAGTCTATCGCCTGGCGGAGGTGCAACAGCTCTTGTGGTAATCCCAGCGTCATGGACTTCTTGGGAACGCCGCTGCGCTGGCCGGTCGCCTCGGACGCAGACTCCTCCAGGATAAAAGCGCGCACCCGTCGCCCAAGAGCTCAGTCTCCATACGCTGCAAGAGCATCAGGAGACCCAAGGGCACTACTTCACCATGAGAGCGTCTACAGCTGCCACGGCGGTCGCTGTCTTATTGCTGGTGGCTGTCGCCGCTGAATCTCCGACCGACGTAGAAGGTACGAGTAATCTGTTGAATCTTCCGTGGCTACAGTGTTCAAGAAATGTACCCAAAATGTAGTTAATAGTATTATTCTTTTTAAAGCAAAATACGTTCTGTCCCGTTGTAGTCAGGAAGTTTTTTTTTCTCAAGTAATGTGGGACACTTAATCGCGCGCTTAACTCAGTAATTTAAACAGATACTGTTTTCCTTCGGAAATGTCAAACCAAATTATGGATGATTCAAACTGTAAACAAATTGTTTTGTTAATTTGCTGCTTTTGGTACTTTTGAGTCTTCGACTGTCGACCAAAGCTACGCGCAGTTAACTACGCGCAAGTGTAAATTTGATAGGCATAATCTTCCGCATTTACTCAACCTCTAATTCTGATCTCGATCATACACATCAGTAACCTTCGTAACCGGTGAGGTTTTGTTCGCTTCGCATCGCTTAGTTCTCTTAACTTAGTTTTTATCAAAGTGAACCGTGTTATTATTTTTGTTCTGCTCTTATGTTCCATCAATTGTTAACACTGTTCGTATTTGTGTTAAAGACATTTTCGCGTATTTATTAGTATTAGGGGTAATACAAATTACTTATTATATATTATGAAAAATATATAATTTTAATAGGGGTACACATTACACTATGAGTAATAAACGGCAGATAGAACCTCTAATATATTAAATCGTTGGCCAAAAATGGTAAATAATACTGCTTATTTCCTGATTTTATAGGTAATTAAAGATAAGGTATGTGTTTCACACAAAAGTATTGCATAAAAAATAAAAATTATTATTTGTATGTGTTTATTGGACCTAAATTAACCTTAATACTTCCAAGTACCTATCAAATTTTTCAATGACTGTGGACAATATCTGTGTGCGTCGATATGCTATATAAAACTAATAACAAATACAGTAATGTACAATAATCATTAATAAACTGTCCATACAAATAATTGCATAAAAGAACATTTTTGCTGGAGCAGGAATCGCTGGAGGACAGGGAGGAGCAGCAGCAGGAATCGCTGTAGGACCGGCAGGATCTGGAGCAGGAATTGCTGGAGGAAAGGGAGAAGCTGGAGAAGGAGAAGCTGGTGCAGGAATCGCTAAAAGAAATTTAGCAGTTGTACTAGCAATCGCTGGAGGACTGGAAAAATTGTTAGCAGGAATCGCTGGAGGTATAGTAGGATCTGTACCAGGAATCGCTGGAGACCTGGAAAAAGCTGCAGCAGCAATGTCTGGAGGACTGGGAGGATCTGTTGCAGGGGTCGCTGGAGGACAGGGAGGAGCTGGAGCAGGAATCGCTGGAGGAAATGTAGGTGCTGGAGCAGAAATCGCTGGAGGAGAGGGAGGAGCTGGAGGAGCTAAAGGAGGAATCGCTTGAGGACAGGGAGGAGCTTAAGCAGGAATCGCTGGACGACAGGGAGAAGCTGGAGCAGGAATCGCTGGAGGAAAGGGACGAGCTGAAGCAGGAATCACTGGAGGACATGGCGGTGGTATTAGTGAAAATCACGGAGAGTGATTGGATGGAGCACACAGCGGTGCGTCGGCTTCATCATCCGCAGGTGCTAGATGCTAGGGCTGCGTCAAGGGAGGATATGGCAGATGCTAATCAGGAATGATGTATTACCAATATGTTCCTAACGAATATTTCCTCATATCGTGGAGATAACGACAGTATCAATCATTTCACTTCTTTAATTTTTAAAATTGGCCTCAATACATATGTTGTATATTGCACTATTTATGTAATCTCTTTGCAATTAAATGTAGGTAAAATTTTAATATTTATTCAAGCTAGACATTACTAATAATGCGAAACAGTATCAAGATGGAATCCTCGTAAACAATGAACCTTTATCTATAGTTAAATGCACATGAAAAGAAGCCCATCCCAAACCTGTCGATACTTGCTCGGACATAATGTACTTTTGCCTCGATAAGTGTCTAAGACTCAATACCTTAGGATGATCCGATATTCCCATGATGAACGTCGTCAATAGGGTGTAAAATTAACAAGCCCTTAAAGGCAAAAAAGAACGCAAGTGACACAACGTCGTGAAACGAGTGATAATGTGATAAGGCGATACGCGCCAAGAAAAAGTAATTAATACAAATTACGATCAGGGATTCCAATTCGCGAATGCCATACAAAAAGTAAAACAAAGTTTTAAAATGTTAACTCGTTGAATAATAGTTTAAGGGAGATTCGGGAGTGAGATGTACAAATTATCTGAACAACTCTAATTTGAATTCTAAAAGTTTTGACACCTTATCCCGAGTTTCCACAGATGATGATGCCATATCGTAAATGAGAGTAAACATTTGCAAAACATACGCAACGGGAAATATGTGGTCTAACAATTTGAACTAAGATTCGTAATGCGTAACACGAATAACTTATTTTGGAATTAAGATTGTCAACGAGACATTTACTTTGAGATTGTCTCGAATATGTAGACCTAAAAACTTTGTATTAGTTACAGTTTTTAGTTGTGTTCCGTTTAACGAAAGATAAACCTGAGGTAAAGATCTTGTGATACTATTGTAAAATAATATAGACACTGTTTTGTCAGTGCTTAAAATGAGACGATTTGCATGGAACCACCACGAGATTAGACAACACTTTTTGAGCGTTGGCGTGTTTACACAGTAAATTAATAAATCGGCAAAGAGAACTGTTTTGCAATCTGATGTCCAAGACATGTCATTCACATACAACAAAAAGAGTAAAGGGTCGAGAATTGAGTCTTGGGGAACTCCGCGAGTTATTGGCTTTGCTTCTGAAAGCAATGCTAAAGTTCTTTATTTTTAGTATATGATATGTCGACCTGTTGATATCTATTAATTTAATAGGAAGTCAGTAACTGATGCGCATGCCAAAAGATTGTAATTTTGAAAAAACAATTTCGTGATCAATAATATCGAATGTTTTAGATAAATCACCCTGAGGATTTTCTTCTTTCAAGAGAAAAGGTAACTCGTTTAAAAAAGAAAAATTTCGATGGTGGTGGAAATGGATATCCGAAATCCGTGTTCATCGTCAGAGAGAATGTTATTTTTGATAGAAGGCGTATATAGAACAATTTTTCAATGATTTTTAAGAAAGTGGGTATTAGAGATTAGATCGATAATTATCAACATTGTTTGGTTGTTTCCTTGTATAAAAGTTTCACTTTAGCTCTCATACATATGTTAGGAAACACCCCTTCCAATAGAATATATTAAATATGTTTATGGGTGGAGTTCAGATAACGTGGGACGAAAAATAACAATAAAAACGGGTATATCATATATGCCTGTTGAAAATTTGTTTTTTAATGAACTGATTATTTTCATGATTTCACTAGCGTTAGATTCGTAAGTGAACATATAATAAGACACGTGGGTAGATATATTCCAAGGACTTTGGTTTTGAGATATTGAATTAGTTATCTTACCTACTTCTGAAAAATTAGTATTAAGAAAATTTGGGATGTCAAGAGGATTTGACACGACTTTCCATCGCTAAGTAGGGAAATGTATTCTCCGCAATTTTCAGGTGACGTGTAATTTTTAACAACACTCCATATGGTTTTGGTTCAGTAATTCGATTTTAGTATCTGCCTGTCATTTTCTATAACTTAAGCTGCATAGACTACTTTTCGGACAATAGTCTCTTATTTACGGAAATAATCATGGAATTCGAGAAGTTGCACATAGTATTTTGTAAGATAAGATAAACGGCATTTGTTTTTGGAAGAAATTCTAATCCCATGGGTGATCCATCTATTATATTTAATTGTGTTCAATATTCTGGATTTTTTTGGAAAGCTTCAGTTGTAATGTTTTAGGAATGCTGAAATAAATACATTGAATTTGTCGACAGTGGTTTGGTAATTGTAAACATCTTCTAAGATTTCTCACGCAAATAATTTGTAAATGTGGATAAATTTGTGTCGTTAAACTATCTAGAATGTTTGTAAATGATTTTAATTGGCTTCAGATTATCTTCAATGGTCAATACTTGAGCAAGGTGACGGCTGTATCCGGCGCAAAACACTTCTGAGTAATACGAGATTTCATTGTTGACAATAATCTGTTCAGGCAATGTTTGAGATGAACTGTAGAGGAGAGTGGGGTCGTTTATCGTAGTTACAAGGTTGAAGGAGTCGATAAGATTTCTGAATCGATTTATGGGTGAATTTCCGTAATCGGGGACTCTAAGGAAATCTATGTTAAAATCACTACATATATCGATAGATTTTTTGGATACGTTTTAAAATCTCTAAATTCCGAATAAATATATCAAGATCTGATTGCGAAGTTATATAAATACAAAAAAAAATCATCCCTTTGTCTGTCAAATTAACCGCAGAAAATTCGAAAACACTATCAACGCAGAATTTCTCGTAGTCTGACAATTGAGAGGATAAAATATCATTACGAACGTTGATACACGAACCTACGTGCAGATGTTTTGCTTTAAAATTTGTCGACTGTAATAACTTGCTAAATAATAATTAGAAAGATAAGTTTCATCGATGTCGTTTGTTGAAAGTCAATGTTCCGTGAGACACAGTCCATCGTATGGATTTTTGTGTACAAGAATTTTATTGTCCGTTAATTTGTTTGAAAGGGATTGGACATTATTATGATTTTTTTTTCGCAAAGAATTTGTGATTGTCGAGCAGTGGAATCAAAGTTTGATTGTGGAGGGGAATATCAATTTGGTACAGCTTCTAGTCCGCACGATGCACCCGAGTTCAAGTTGTTACTGTGTATGGAGGTGGAGGAAGATGTGAATGTAGGAATAGATGAGTGCGAGTGAGATGAGTAAGGAGTAGGCGAATGATCAGGGACAGAGGAAGAAAAGGAAAAAGTGATGGGAAGGGGAGGGGAGGGGGTGTTGATGATTTTAGTTCTGAGGGAGTTGGGAGAGGTGTAAGAGTGGGTAGAGGAGGAGGAGAAAAATGTGAGGTTAGATGTGAAGCTAGGAGAGAACTGAAGCGACGTTCTCCGGACAGTCTCAGATGTAAACCGTGTTGGGTAACTTCCTTGGCAGTCAGGTGAGGTTGTAAATCAAAAAATGTGATTTTTGTGTCTGCCAGGTGATGGTTAAGGGAGATGTTTGCTAGGTTATTTTCGTGGTTTATTTGTGGAACGTTGAAACGTGGAGGCAGGCTAGAGATTGTGTTTGAAAGCTGAGAGGCCGTTTTTTGTTTACTAAATGTTCAGAATCATTGAAATGACCACTTATGTTAATATCGTTCTGCCCACTCATGACGCTTACTGGCCTGCTCTAACTGTGATTACCAGTGCGTGGTCTGTGATCAGGTTTGGGTACTGTATGGGAGAAGATGAAACGAGTAGGTAAGAGACGAAACTGGGATATGTAATCTAACACATTATATCTATTTTGAGTGAAAAGTTGGTGTGGAGCATGTGTATTTGGTCATGTTCTTTTGTTTCTAAACATATGTCATGACGCCATTTCGACTATGCCCAACTAAGCATGTTAGAATGGGGTCAGGCGCACTAGCAGACGAGACTAGGTTACGAGGTTGTGACGTCAGGCTATAAACCGTATATATAGCGTAAGATCAGAGGATCTCCCCCACTCTCTACTCTCTCGCCACCTGGTTTATCAGCCGGACCAAACCTAGGACCGCCAGCCTCCGCTCCGACCGAGCTGCTTACTGGTATCCGCCGAACTACGATAGCCTGACGAGCATGACCTCGCCAACACTTCTCTCTGTGCCTGCACCTTATCGACCGTCGTTGTGAGTATTAAACCCCTTCTATGCACTGTGAGTTTCTCTGGAGCTAACCACTCGACCTCTACCCCCCTTTTCCACCCTTCACCATTTTCCACCCTTTGCCGTGTCCACCCTCGCAGCTCATCTCGGCCAAACACGGAGTTGCGAGCAAGTTCACGACACATGAGAGATCCTTTGTCTTGAAATGTTTCTAACTGAATCCAAAATTCTAGTGTAGTAATAATATTAAGATTTGATTCTCCTGTGGTTTGATTTTTCCTATGCTACAGGAAATTTAATTTTTATTGCTAAGTCGGCGTGACTTAGCGATTCCCAAGAATTAAAAATTAATTGTCATGGAAGAACAATATAAAATATATTTCAATGAGAGTACGCTTATTTATGCAGTTACGATTTAATTATGCTATTTAGAAAAATAAACATGATAATTGTGGACGAGTGATAATAAATAATTATATGTATAATTTATATGGAAATCAATTCACATTGTATATTAAACACTAATTAATAATCCAGCATATTAAATCAGCAATAATAATTCACTTGTTGATTGATGTATAAATGAATTAAATTTAATTTTTGTATTTGAATCATATTAAAAATACCATTACACTGTCAATTGCGAAATGTTACGCAGATTTCTCGTAAGGAGTAGTTGAAATACTGGTTTGGTAAATATAACCCATATATTATCTTGTGTTGATGAACAAGTAGCGTCACATTAACAAAATATTATCCCCATTTATCACATTTAACACTTAAGGAGCTGAACTATGGACAAAGTTTTTCTACTTTACAACTTATCAATTATTATTTAGTACTACAAAGTCTTGTAAATCAATTAACTAGAAAAAATTCTTAGGTATCATGAAAAAGGATAAACAGTCTATACGTTATAATATAATTCAAGTACTGAGTTCATGAAAGTACATTTTTATCTAAATAACAATTCATTAGAATTTAGAAGTATTTTACAAGGTCTCATTTTGATCTTAGTTATGATATTAGAGAGATATTCTACGTCTGTTAAAAAAAACAAAATATGTCATGTATTCAAAACGAAACATGTCATGTATCATTATGAACAAGAAGCGTCACATTTCCACAAAATAATTCCATTTTTTCCACATTTACAAAAAATCATTCAAAAAAACATTTAACACATTTGACACAAAAGGAACTTCAATAGGGATATTTTATTCAAATTTACAGTTAAACAATAATTAGTTACTACTACTACTAATATACAAAGAAATGTACTTAACAATAAATTACAGGAAGCTATTGTTCATCGTACGATTTACAACAATATAAAGTATATAAAGATCATTTTACAATATATTATATGGCAACTGTCCTGCTTCCAAATATTGTGGTAGAATCGATAAAGCTGAAAGAAGAAGTTTTAAAACGAAAATCTAAGTAACGTGAAATTAACTTCCTTTTTAAACCATGACAGCTTGGTGCATGGTATGAAATAGAAGAACATTGGTTCAATAAAAAGACAGTAAAGCTCACCATAATTGGTATCTTCTTTTGAAACAATCTGTATGTTTTTCTATACTAACAAAAAATTAAAACGATCTGTCATTTACAAAAAATAAATAATTTCCATAGATTTAAAGCGTAGATAATCTACCGAATTATGAGGTGGTTTCTGTTTTTGTACCAGTTTCAGCAATACAGCCATCGCAAACACTTTGATTTCTTTTTAAGCTTGATACAATATATCCAGCTACTTTATATAAGATATTTTACTCTAATTCGTTCAAAATGATGTCGCTGTTTTCATCGAAAAGTCATTTTCGTCAGGTCCGTCTTTCTGAGGCTTCTTCAGCGTTTTTCCTTTATGTTGTTGACATGTTACAAGGTCAATTAAATATTACCAATCATCAGTCATAATTACTACTCTTTATTTCGATCATAAACTGTGAAATTGTAATGAATGTTTAAAAAGTTTTTGAAATCGATCGTTTTAGGATTATTGTTTCTTTTTATCGAATCATCGAAAAGAGATTTTCAACACAATGTTGTGTAAATCTCCCCAGAATCAAAAACTGTTATTCACGCTTTTTCTGTAAATAATCAGATATTTCCAAACTAGACTTTGCACTTATTAAAAGTCCACGGTGGTATGGTTTAAAACTCTTGCCGCAATTCAAGCTTTGTATAACATCTATAATTTCTCCCAAAACATCCTTGGTATCGTTGTATTTGCCTTCGTTTGTATGACTTAATGCTAATGTCAGTTTCCTGTTGGTCATAATTGAAAAAAACTGAGCTGTAATATAAACAACCATGAAGTTGTATCATACTCTCGTTTGTTTTCAGTCTTACAAAAGTTTCAAGACCGAACTCACATTGAAGCTAAGAACATTGGTTGAATTACGTACTCCTATTTTTTGATAGTGCCTTTGATTGCCTAAAAGTTCTTGTTTAATTCAGCAGCCAGTTTCAATTGAATGTCTTCTTGGGAATTTTCTTACGAACAGGCAACTTAATTTGTTTTATCGAGAACAAGATTATTTTTCATGTAGTATTCCTGAAGTTGATAATAAAAGTTATCACTGAAGTTCATGTATTAATGAATTCAGAAATATTTTTAAATATGTTCATTATTTTTATATTTCAACTACATAACAACCTTCAAATACCTCGTAGTTATGCGGCATTTGCATATCTCATTGTTTCTAAATTAGGCGCGGTTGTTACAGTTATGGTGTCAGGTGTTTTTTAATATAGGTAATTCCGTAAATAGGGACAAGTTCCGTATACGATGTGGAGAAGCCGTTTCTCCAATATTGCACATGCAGTCCCTTACTTCTAACTCTAACTGATGACTGGATATGTCATTACGATATATCCTCTGATTCTTTATAATAA
This sequence comes from Laupala kohalensis, assembly GCA_002313205.1. NCBI lineage: Eukaryota > Metazoa > Arthropoda > Insecta > Orthoptera > Trigonidiidae > Laupala > Laupala kohalensis. Next base: position 36,262 of record NNCF01127939.1, on the reverse strand, counting down.
AATCATGATAAGAATTTAGTACTGACAGATTTCGAAATGTTGTGTCAAGAAATTGGATATGGAAAACAACTCTTAAGATATCTATGGGCTCAAGAATACTTAATTGATAAAGTTTGGCGACGTATATAGCTTATGATGTAGGAGTGGCATGCAAACTTTGCGAATCATGTACACCAGTGATGGGCAAAATACGGCCCGCGGGTTAGATGCGGCACCTTGAAATGTTCTATCCACCCCGCGCGGTATTATTCCTAATTTGACGAATAAAAAACAATTCAGGCTAAAAGAAAAATAAATATCATCCTCTTTTTTCTTCTCTTTTGTTTTATATCAGTAACGAGATACACATTTATTGACTAATCCTAGATATTAGAATGTTATGTTGAGAATGAGAGGCATTGACGGCTGGCAACAATGTAGCGGAGACTAAAACTGGCAACGGCACCTCCTCGCAGTAGCTACCCCCTCCACTGCGACTAGATATTGTAAGTCGTTTCTTGATTTAGATCTGTCTAGGCATTGTTGGTTTAATAGGTTTACTCTGCATATTGTGAAAAGTTTTTGCCTTAAGATGTTATCTAAGAAACGTAAATTTGATTCTGATTGCCATATTTTCAAAGAACTTGGAAGTACTTTTTAAGTTTTTTGGGATAAATCACTATGTCTCATCTGAAACAAAACTGTAGCAGTCTACAAAGAATGTAACATTTCACGACACTTCAACTCTGAGCACAACGTCAAGATTAGAGCCTTGACCGTAGAAGAAAAAAAACCAAAAGCAGAAGATCTACGCAAAAAAGCAGGTCAGGAATGTATTTTTAAGAAAGGGAATAGTTCTCAGCAAGCAGCTACACATGCAAGTTATGTTGTAGCATACAATATTGCTAAAAATAACAAAGCTCTCTCTGATGGAGAGTTTGTTAAACACTGTATGCTCAAAGTTTGCGATATTTTATGTCCTTACAAAAGAAACGGTTTTGAAACAATCAGCTTATCTCGGTAAACAGTGACTTCCAGAATTGAAGCAATAGATAAAAACATATTATCACAGTTGGAATCAAAGATTGGCCAATTTAAATTCTGCTCAATTACTATGGATGAAAGCCCTGATAATAATACTAATAATAATAATATTAATAAATTTATTGTCAAAAAACTGTACAAACTGCGTATGATCACGTGAAGGACAATAAACTAATTTTCTTATGCGAGTATTGTGTTCGTGAACGAGACTGTTTCGAATAAAAAAAGGTTGGCACTTCAGTAATTTGGTCTTAACAAACAAGACCGTTTCATAAATATAAATTGAGGGAAGAGTTAAGATATTTTATTCCTTGAATAAAGATTTTCAAGAGTTTTGGGGGTGAGATTTACAAATTATCCGAACAATCCTGTTTTCAATTCTGAAAGTTTGAATACTCTGACCGGAATTATCCCAGAAAGTAATGCCGTAACGTAAATGGGAGTAAACGTTTGCAAAATATACGCAACGGTAAAAAACGTGGACTAACTGCGTTAACTAAGATTCGGAATGCGTAACACAATTTGCTTAATTGGGAATTAAGATTGTCAACGTGACAATTCCATTTCAGGTTGTCTTGAATATGGAGACCTAAGAATTTTGTATTCGTAACAGTTTTTAATTGTGTTCCGTTTAAAGAAAGAGAAACCTGGGGTAAAGATTTTGAGATACTATTGTGAAATGACATAGACACTGTTTTATCAGTGTTTACAATGAGACGATTTTCATGGAACCAAGTCAAAAGGTTAGGCAAAACGTTTTGAGCATTGGCGTGTTTACATAGAAAATTAGTGTCATCAGCAAAAAGAACCATTTTGCAATCTGATGTGGATGATGACATGTCGTTCACATACAATAAAAAGAGTATAGGGCCGAGAATTGATCCTTGGGGTACTCCGCAAGTAAGTGGCTTGGTTTCTGAAAGACAACGCTCAAGTATTTTATTTTTAGTCGACCTGTTGATATCGATCTTTTAAATAAGAAGTTAGCTATTGATGTGGAAGTCCACGAATGCCTAAAGAATGCAATTTGGATAAGAGAATCCCGTGATCGATGATATCGACTGCTTTGGATAAGTCAAGAAAAACACCCTGAGGATTTTCTCCACGGTCTAGAGATGTGGTAACATCGTTTCAGAAGGAAAAAATGGCGCTTACAGGAATAGGATTTACTAAAACTGTGTTGATCGTCAGAGAGAATGTTATATTTTGATAAAAAAATTTAGAAGATGCTTATAGAACAATTTATCCGGATTTTTGAGAAAGTGGGTAGTAGAGATATTGGTCGGTAATTTCCAATATTAAGTTTGTTTCCTTTCTTGTGTAAAGGTTTCACTTTAGCTCTCTTTAATATTTTAGGAAACACCTCTTCCGATAAAGAACTACTAAAAATATTTATGAGTAGATTTACTATAGCATGGGACGAAAATTTAACAATAAACTCAGGTATATCATCTACGCCTGTTAAAAATTTGTTTTTTATTGAGCTGATGATTCTCATGACTTCACTGGCGTTAGTTTGGAAAGTGAACATAGAATTGGGTACATGGTTGGATATAATTGGAGGACATTGATTTGGATATATTGAGTTCGTTATTTTACCAACTTCTGAGAAGTGAGAATTAAAGAAATTTGCTATGTCCTGAGGATTTGTTACGATTTTGCCATCGTTTAGTAAAGACACATTTTCTTCGCGTTTTTCAGAAGATGANTTCAGAAGTTGGCGTGTAATTGTCAACAATATTCCACATGGCTTTCTTCCGGTTGTTCGCTTTTAGTATATGCCTGTCGTTTTCCATTACTTTAGCTGCCTAGACTACTTTTTGAGAATAGTCTACTATTTACGAAAATAATTATGGAATTCGTGTGGTTGGTTATACCGTTTTGAAAGNAATATAAACGGCGTTTGTTTTTTGAAGAAATCCTTATCCCTTGGGTGATCCATCTATTGTATTTCTTTGTGTTAATTAACTTGCGTTTTATGGGAAAGCTAGAGTTGTAATGTTTTAGGAATATTGAGATAAATACATTGAATATGTCGTCGGTGTTTTGGCAATTGTAAATATCTTTCCATGTTTCTTCAAGCAAATAATTTATAAATGATACTGCAAAGTTGTTATTATTTATAAGAGGTGTTGACAAAAACGTCTGTAGGAACTAGCATGCATCAGGTTGTTGAAGGGAACTGCAACAGTGTCAGATATTTTTCATGAATTTATGGAAGGAATTTCAACTTTGAAAGTACCTATAAATTACATATGTAGTATAACAGATGGAGCGGAAAATTACAGGAAAAAATCTGGATTTGTTGAGATGTTTAATAAAAATTATCCAGATAACAATGTTATATTTCTATATTGCATCATACACCAAGACGCCCTGTGTAAATCTGCTTTGGATATGAAACCTGTGCTTGACGTTATTGATAAGCTGGTTAATGCTATTCGATCTCGAGGACTTGCTCACAGACAATTTCGAATCCATGTAATCTGTGTACTCTGATATATTGTACTATTCGAAAGTAAGGTGGCTTAGCGCAGGACGCGTCTTCGAGAGAGTTTGGCAGCTGAAAGACCAAATAGTGACATTCTTTCTTGAGAAACAGGGGTCTGTAGAATATAAAATCCTAGAAGTTACTGCATGACTTTGATACAACTTGTTCTATTCGCGAATCAGCTTGCTAAGAATGACTTGTCTCACTTCCCGAGGTTGAATTCAATAGCCCCGGTGATAAAGGAAACGCTTAAGAGTTACGAAGATATTCTGCTAAGACTCAATGGTGAATTTGAACGAAGATTTAAAAACTTCGGTGTCATTGAAAAAACTTTGAATTTTCAGTATGCCTTTTAACGTGAACTGTGAAACAGTGAAATCGGACTTGCAACTGGAATTGATTGAATTACAATGTAACACACAACTCAAATAATTGTCTCTTAATATCTACATCTGGAATTAGTTCTTACATCTGCAATGTGATTTATTACATCTGATTTATCTACTTTCATTTTTCCTACTTTGTCACAAACTTCTTCAAAAAAAGAGGTCTTATCGGTCTAAATCTTAACTGTAAATGTCACTAGAATCCATACTTCCTTCTTTATCACCTCATGAAATCGTATCATTAATACTCATAACTTTAGTGTTGATAACGTGTGGTTCAATGGTGTTTGTGTACTGCATGTGGGAAAATTTAAAAAACTGTCGCGTAAATGGCACATGTCCTTTTCCTCTTTTCCCATTTTATGCAAATCTTTTAAGACTCATGATACTAATTGTATTTTTATTTTCGATTTTCTAGGACCACTGTTCGAGCACGGTTTTAACATCATGTAACGTTTATATAAAACTCGGTACATTTAAAAATTATTTCAGGTTTTATTTGTTGTTATTCGTCTTCTTTCCATGGAAGATTGAATTCCATCTCACAGCGAATTGCTCAATAGAGAGTAATAAAAATGAAGCAGATTTCATGATGTCATGGTAGGCGTTCCATGCTACATCTTATGGAGGATGAGGCAACATCACAAGAAGAAAACATTTATACTTCATTCAGGACATGGAATTAGCATTCTCTTCTTAAATAAGTTTTCCGGATATCCCTCATCTCTTATGAAAACAATAAGGAAGAAAATCGTACATCGAAATAAGGAACTGTGGTGGATAAGAAATTTGAATGAATATACAAATGGCTCCCAATTTATCGCCTTTTAGAAAATATTGCTTGTGTGAGTCCGATCAGGAGGAGATTCTTTATCACGAGACAATATAAATTACCGTTTATTTGTATTTTTTGGTGGAAGCATGAAATTGTTTAAAAATCTGACCACATTATTCAAGGCTTAACTAATATTATTTTAACTGTATTGTTTTTACTTTAAGTTATATTAATATTGTTCCAGGATTGTCTCAAGATGTGCTTTTAAATCAAAAGGAATTCATGGAAGATAACAAATTTATTTAGCGTGAGAGCGTGAGCAGACAACTGTATTGATAGTAAGTCGTTGTGGAGATATATACGTGCAATGTGGTAATACTCTTGTTTATAAATTTCATTCGTTATTCAATATTGCATGATACAAATAAAGTTCCGGAACAGAAATTTAATCTCACCTTGCATAGTATCAGCCATATTCGATTCATGTTATTGGTATTTACTATAGCATAATATATATATATAAAGTTGGAACTTTTGAAAACAGCGATGACTGCAAAAGAATTCTTTCGACTTTGAGATTCAAAAATATTTGTCCCTTTTCTCTTAGATTCGGATTTTCTACCTAATTTAACTTAAGAGAAATCCTTCTTTGGCCATATCATACGAAGTAGTATTTATGCGAATACGAAAGTCACAATATTGTCCTCTCCTTAACTGAAGATAGNACTGAAATAGAAGTCGCGATATCGAATAAATCAGGAAAAACGACAAATTGATTCAGACGAGAAGAATATTTCCTCATTAATTACATGTTCTAAGATAGAGAAAAATTAAGAAAAATTAGAAATGGAAAAATACTTTTTAAAGGGTTGAAAATTGATCGAAAGGAAGTAGTTATTCATGGATTGTTATTTACCATTCTTTGCCCCTATATTTCAGTCCTATTCTAGCAATTTGGCAACAAGCACGTTTTGTGCAGAAGTACTTTTTCGACCAGCTGTACGACGTAAGGATCTTTAAACGAACCATTAAACCTAATCTTTCCCTTCGCACAAATGGAGCACGTTCCTCTTAGTTCCCCATTCTCCAAATAAAGAGACAGAACTTGCAACCGGTCATGAAGCATGGTATTCGTGAAACTAGAACCATTAAAAACAAATATGAAGAAAAGTAAAATAGCAATTTTACAATGCGAATGTGGTTAGATGAGATTAGTTGCTAGAACTTAAGGAACATCTCCACGCTCTTCGGCGATGTCCACAGAAATTTCCAAATAAATTTAATTTTGGAAAAAAAAAAAAAAAAAAGAAAGAAAATGTTAGTAATGACAAAACTGGTTGTCAAAAGTACGTTTGAAAAATTGTGTTTATGGTTAATATAAGAAATTGGTAATATTGTTCTAGTGTGTACAGAAAATGAATAGCTAAATTATTACAAATTTTATTTCTAAAAAAAAAACATTTGCCAACATGCACTTTTGTTGAAAAAATATTATGCATAACAAGAAGTCTCACTAAGTTTTATTTCACAACATTATTAGGATCCTTAGGATCCATACTTCTGATTCTTAAGTCTCTACTTTTGATTCAAATATGATACAGCAAAATGAATGCCGAATATTAAATAAAAGGATGTGTATTAAGTTACTGCATGTTTAAAAATAATTTTATTTTGTTATATATAATTACAATTTCTTAAATGTTCTTGCTCGCAGGTCTAATAAAAAAAATTGAAATATACTTTATAACATTACTTAGTAAAAATTTGAGTAAATGTTTACTTTCAGAAAATGTATATTAACTGAATATCTATATACAGATGGTTTCAAAAGGAGACAATTTATACATTTCATATTCATTATTTATTTCTGATTATACATGTCCAATTTCTAAAGTATTTTTCATTTATAGCTGTTCTTAGAAATGAAGTCCTAGAAAAAAGTAATTTTCTGCCAAGAATTAAATTAAAACTGAGCTACTAACAAGCTACTTCACTCTTTGGAAGCAATAAAGGACATTTTCCATCAAATCCTAGGAAATCCAAGATGCGACTACACATGATAAAATTGTTTTTATACTGTATTATTATGAAGTGTTTTATATTAGTGTATGGATAATTTAAGATTGTTAATTTCAAAAAATTAATAAACTTATTTCTTGCATGCATAATAAGCATTAGGACGTTATCCTTTAAACCTTTTCCCCATCCGTGGAGTTTGTTGGTTTTCCTTGGGAGGTTGGAATATGTAATAGAATGTTTATTTCAAAAAAGAAAATTTTTCATTGGATAGCGTGTCATCATGATTACATTTTGGATAAACTTGACGTTTTACAAAAGAAATGTTTTAATTACACAATTTCCCTCCTACTGACCTGTAATTAAGAATGTATGAGTAACATTTTTATTTTCTGTCATTTCAATGACATTGTTTTGGGTAATCGAACATACTGGACCACTATTAATAGGTTTTGTAACAAATTAATAAAAAATACGACTGATACATTACCCTCGCAAATGTGTTTCATATTCCCATGTAATTTTGATATACATTTATGGAACTTGTCATTTGCAGACACAAGCGACCTGCTTTACTAACTTCGTTTAAAATTATTTCACTTACTTTCTTTTGTTATAATAATTCAAAATCACTTATCTATATATGTAAATTACTTGTGACATAATCGTACTCACGATATTGAACATAGAAAATATACCGCGAAGCTACTTAATGAGGATTTATAAAAGACAAATAAGACATTTTTGTGACCCTTCTAATATAATAGTGCGTCAATTTGCTGCGATTATATGTTTTTCATCCAAACGAAAGAGCTAATTCTCGAGGAATTCCCTTCACATCTGATAGCATCACCCGATCCATTTGAGTCTATCGCCTGGCGGAGGTGCAACAGCTCTTGTGGTAATCCCAGCGTCATGGACTTCTTGGAAACGCCGCAGCGCTGGCCGGTCGCCTCGGACGCAGACTCCTCCAGGATAAAAGCGCGCACCCGTCGCCCAAGAGCTCAGTCTCCATACGCTGCAAGAGCATCAGGAGACCCAAGGGCACATCTTCACCGTGAGAGCGTCTACAACTGCCACGGCGGTCGCTGTCTTATTGCTGGTGGCTGTCGCCGCTGAATCTCCGACGTACGTAGAAGGTACGAGTAATCTGTTCAATCTTCCGTGGCTACATGGTTCAAGAAATGTACCCAAAATGTAGTTAATAGTATTATTCTATTTAAAGCAAAATACGTTTTGTCCCGTTGTAGTCAGGTAGTTTTTTTTCTCAAGTGATGTGGGCACTTAATCGCGCGCTTAACTCAGTAATTTAAACAGATACATTTTTTCTTCGGAAATGTCAAACCAAATTATAAATGATTCAAACTGTAAACAAATTATTTTTGTTAATTTGCTGCTTATGGTAATTTTGAGTCTTCGACTGTCGACCTAAGCTACGTGCAATTAACTATGCGCAAGTGTAAATTTGATAGGCATAATCTTCCGCATTTACTCTACCTCTAATCTACCTCTAACAATTACAATAATGTACAATAATCATTAATAAACTGTCCATACAAAAAATCGCATTTATTTAAAATATTTGCTGGAGCAGTAATCGCTGTAGGACAGAGAGGAGCTGGAGCAGGAATTGCTGGAGGAAAGAGAGAAGCTGGAGCAGGAATCGCTGGAGTAAAGGGAGGAGCTGGTGCATGAATCGCTGGAGGACAGAAAAGAGCTGGAGCAGGAATCACTGGAAGACAAGGAGGAGCTGGAGCAGGAATCGCTGGAAGACAGGGAGGAGCTTTAGTAGAAATCGCTGGAGGATTGGAAAAATCTGTAGCAGGAATCGCTGGTGAACTGGGAGGATCTGTAGCAGGAATCGCTGGAGGACTGGGAGGATCTGTAGCAGGAATCGGTGGAGGACAGGGAGGAGCTGGAGCAGAAAACGCTGGAGGAAAGGGAGGAGCAAGAGCAGAAGTCGTTGGAGGAAAAGCAGGAGCTTAAGCAGGAATCGCAGGAGGAAAGGGAGGAGCAGGAGCAGGAATCTCTCGAGGACAGGGATAAGCTGGAGCAGGAATCGCTGGAGGACAGTGAGGACCTGGAGCAGGAATCGCTGGACGACAAGGAAGGAGCTGGAACAGGAATCGCTGGAGGAAAGAGTGGAGCTGGAGCAGGAATCGCTGGAAGACAGGGCGGTGGTATTAGTGAAAATCACGGAGAGTGATTGGCTGGAGATCACAGCGGTGCGTCGGCTTTATCATCCGCAGGTGCTAGAGGCTAGCGCTGCGTCAAGGGAGGATATGGCAGATGCTAATCAGGAATGATGTATTATCAAAATGTTGCTAACGAATATTTCCTCATATCGTAGAGATAACGACAGTATCAATAATTTCACTACATTAGTTTTTAAAATATGCCTCAACACAGATGTTGTAAATTGCACTATTTATGTAATCTCTTTGCAATTGAATGTAGGTAAAATTTTAATATTCATTCGAGCTAGACATTACTGAATATGCGAAACAGAATCAAGATGGAATCCTCGTAAACAATAAAACATTTATCTTTAATTAAATGCACATGAAAAGAAGAACGTAGACCATTAGTAACTTAATAAGACAATAGAAGATTTTTATTTTATTATATTTTCTAAATAAACTAGAGTTTATTATTTTACTATCTACTTCATTATTTAATAAAAAAAGATTGTTTATCACAATACTATCCATTAAACTATTACTAATTTCAGAGTCATTCTCTAACTATAATTAAATTTTCTAGAAGGCGAAATAATGCCATGTAACCTGATGATTATAACAAGTTCTTTCGAAAATGGACAAGCATTTTGTTTATTATATTTCTTTCTAATATGGTATTACTATCTATTTTACTTTTCATACCATGGTTTCTTGACAGATCTTTAATAGTAGAAGCTCAGAATATTTTACCTTTATAGACATTACACATCTTTCTTTATTCTTTTTTCAATCCTACATCTTCAGCAAGTATTTTCACACGATGTAGGGGTGTGCCTGGTCAGACATTGTTCTTAACACGCATTGGAAGAAAGGACGCTATCTTTTATATCAACGCCATCCCAGAAGCCCGTCCCAAACCTGTCGATAATTGCTCGGACATAATGTACTTTTGCCTTGATATAAAATTACCAACCCTAAATTATCCGAACTACTCTATTTTGAATTCTAAAAGTTTGGACACCTTATCCCGAGTTTCCACAGAAGATGATGCCATATCGTAAATGAGAGTAAACATTTGCAAAACATACGCAACGGGAAATATGTGGACTAACAATTTGAACTAAGATTCGTAATTCGTAACATGATTTACTTTATTTGGAATTAAGATTGTCAACGAGACAATTCCATTGAGATTGTCTTGAATATGTAGACCTAGAAACTTTGTATTAGTTACAGTTTTTAGTTGTGTTCCGTTTAACGAAAGAGAAACCTGAGGTAAAAATTTTGTAATACAATTGTGAAATAATATAGACACCGTTTTTTCAGTGCTTAAAATGAAACGATTTGCATGGAACCAAACCGAGGTTAGACAACACTTTTTNCGTTGGCGTGTTTACATAGTAAATTAATAATTTCGGCAAAGAGAACTGTTTTGCAATCTGATGTCGAAGACGACATGTCATTCACATACAACAAAAAGAGTATAGGGTCGAGAATTGAGCCTTGGCGACTTCCGCGGATTTTTGGCTTTGTTTCTGAAAGGCAATGCTGAAGTTCTTTATTTTTAGTATATGATATGTCGACCTGTTGATATCTATATATTTAATAGGAAGCCAGTCACTGATGACCACGTCCACGAATGCCAAAATATTGTAATTACGAAAGAACAATTTCGGGATCAATAACATCGAATGCTTTAGATAAATCACCCTGAAGATTTTCTCCATTCAAGAGAAGAGGTAACTCGTTTAAAAAAGAAAATATGGCGCTGGTGGTGGAAATGGATTTCCGAAATCCGTGTTCATCGTCAGAGAGAATGTTATTTTTGATAGAAAATCTAGAAGGCGCTTACAGAACGATTTTTCAAGGTTTTTTAAGAAAGTGGGTAGTAGAGAATAAATCGATAATTATCAACATTGTGTTTGGTTGTTTCCGTGTGTAAAGGTTTCACTTTAGCTTTCTTAAATATGTTAGGAAACACCCCTTCCAATAGAATATATTAAATATGGTTATGAGTGGAGTTCAGATAACGTGGGACGAAAATTAACAATAAAATCGGGTATATCATATATGCCTGTTGAAAATTTGTTTTTTAATGAGCTGATGATTCTCATGACTTCACTGGCGTTAGTTTGGAAAGTGAACATAGAACTTCGTACGTGGGTGGATATAATTGGAGGACATTGATTTGGATATATTGAGTTCGTTATTTTACCAACTTCTGAGAAGTGAGAATTAAAGAAATTTGCTATGTCCTGAGGATTTGTTACGATTTTGCCATCGTTTAGTAAAGAAACATTTTATTCGCGATTTTCAGAAGTTGGCGTGTAATTGTCAACAATATTCCACATGGCTTTCTTCCGGTTGTTCGCTTTTAGTATATGCCTGTCGTTTTCCATTACTTTAGCTGCCTAGACTACTTTTTGAAGAATAGTCTTATATTTACGAAAATAATTATGGAATTCGTGTGGTTGGTTATACCGTTTTAAAAGATAATATATACGACGTTTGTTTTTTGAAGAAATCCTTATCCCTTGGGTGATCCATCTATTGTATTTCTTTGTGTTAATTAACTTGCGTTTTATGGGAAAGCTAGAGTTGTAATGTTTTAGGAATATTGAGATAAATACATTGAATTTGTCGTCGGTGTTTTGGCAATTGTAAACATCTTTCCATGTTTCTTCACGCAAATAA
>NNCF01127939.1:0-24617 GCA_002313205.1 Laupala kohalensis | reverse complement strand
GTCAGATATTTTTCATGAATTTATGGAAGGAATTTCAACTTTGAAAGTACCTATAAATTACATATGTAGTATAACAGATGGAGCGGAAAATTACAGGAAAAAATCTGGATTTGTTGAGATGTTTAATAAAAATTATCAAGATAACAATGTCATATTTCTATATTGCATCATACACCAAGACGCCCTGTGTAAATCTGCTTTGGATATGAAACCTGTGCTTGACATTGTGAATCTGGTTAATGCTATTCGATCTCGAGGACTTGCTCACAGACAATTTCGAATCCATGTAATCTGAGTACTCTGATATATTGTACTATTCGAAAGTAAGGTGGCTTAGCGCAGGACGCGTCTTCGAGCGAGTTTGGCAGCTGAAAGACCAAATAGTGACATTCTTTCTTCAGAAACAGGGGTCTGTAGAATATAAAATCCTAGAAGATACTGCATGACTTTGATACAACTTGTTCTATTCGCGAATCTGCTTGCTAAGAATGACTTGTCTCACTTCCCGAGGTTGAATTCAATAGCCCCGGTGATAAAAGAAACGCTTAAGAGTTACGAAGATATTCTGCTAAGACTCAATGGTGAATTTGAACGAAGATTTAAAAACTTCGGTGTCATTGAAAAAACTTTGAATTTTCAGTATGCCTTTTAACGTGAACTGTGAAACAGTGAAATCGGACTTGCAACTCGAATTGATTGAATTACAATGTAACACACAACTCAAATAATTGTTTCTTAATGTCTGCATCTGGAATTAGTTCTTACATCTGCAATGTGTTTTATTACATCTGATATTTCTACTTTCATTTTTCCTAATTTTTCACAAACTTCTTCAAAAGAAAGAGGTCTTATCGGTCTAAACCTTACCTGTAAATGTCGACTTGAAACCATACTTCCTTCTTTATCACCTCATGAAATCGTATTATTAATACTCATAACTTTAGTGTTGATAACGTGTGGTTCAATGGTGTTTCTCAACTGCATGAGGGAAAATTTAAAAAACTGTCGCGTAAATGACCCATGTCCGTTTCCTCTTTTCCCATTTTATGCAATTCTTTTAAGACTCATGATACTAATTGTATTTTTATTTTCGATTTTCTAGGACCACTGTTCGACCACGGTTTTTACATCATGTAACATTTATATAAAACTGGTTACATATAAAAATTATTTCTGGTTTTATTTGTTGTTATTTGTCTTCTTTCCATTAAAAGATTGAATCCCATCTGACAGCGAATTGCTCAATAATAAGTAATAAAATGAAGCAGCTTTCATGATGTCATGGTAGGCGTTCCATGCTACATCTTATGGAGGATGAGGCAACATTACAAGAAGAAAAGATTTATACTTCATTCAGGACATGGAATTAGCATTCTCTTCTTAAATAAGTTTTCCGGATATCCCTCATCTCTTATGAAAACAATAAGGAAAAAATCGTACATCGAAATAAGGATCTGTGGTGGATACGAAATTTGAATGAATATACAAATGACTCCCAATTTATCGCCTTTTAGAAAATATTGCTTGTGTGAGTCCGATCAGGAGGAGATTCTTTATCACGAGACATAATATAAAGTACCGTAAATTTGTATTTTTTCTAAGAGTGGTGGTAGCATTAAATTGTTTAAAACTCTGAACAGATTATTCAAGGTATAACTAATATTATTTTAACTGTAGTGTTTTTACTTTAAGTTATATTAATATTGTTCCAGGATTGTCTCAAGATGTGCTTTTAAATCAAAAGGAATTCATGGAAGATAACAAATTTAATTAGCGTGAGAGCGTGAGCTGACAACTGTATTGATAGTAAATCGTTGTGGAGATTTATACGTGCAATGAGGTAATACTCTTGTTTATAAATTTCATTCGTTATTCAATATTGCATGATACAAATAAAGTTCCGGAACAGAATATTAATCTCATCTTGCATAGTATCAGCCATATTCGATTCATGTTATTGGTATTTACTATAGCATAATATATATATAAAAAGTTGGAACTTTTGAAAACAGCGATGACTGCAAAAGAATTCTTTCGACTTTGAGATTCAAAAATATTTGTCCCTTTTCTCTTAGATTCGGATTTTCTACCTAATTTAACTTCAGAGAAATCCTTCTTTTGAACCCTTACCGATGAGTCCTACCGCGGGAGATGTAAGTTCCATATCATACGAAGTACTATTTATGCGAATACGAGAGTCACAATATTGTCCTCTCCTTAACTGAAATAGAAGTCGCGATATCGAATAAATCAGGAAAAACGACAAATTGATTCAGACGAGAAGAATATTTCCTCATTAATTACATGTTCTAAGATAGAGAAAAATTAAGAAAAATTAGAAATGGAAAAATACTTTTTAAAGGGTTGAAAATTGATCGAAAGGAAGTAGTTATTCATGGATTGTTATTTACCATTCTTTACCCCTATATTTCAGTCCTATTCTAGCAATTTGGCAACAAGCACGTTTTGTGCAGAAGTACTTTTTCGACCAGCTGTACGACGTAAGGATCTTTAAACGAACCATTAAACCTAATCTTTCCTTTCGCACAAATGGAGCAGGTTCCTCGTAGTTCCCCATTCTCCAAATAAAGAGACAGAACTTGCAACCGGTCATGAAGCATGGTATTCGTGAAACTAGAACCATTAAAAACAAATATGAAGAAAAGTAAAATAGCAATTTTACAATGCGAATGTGGTTGGATGAGATTAGTTGCTAGAACTTAAGGAACATCTCCACGCTCTTCGGCGATGTCCACCGAAATTTCCAAATAAATTTAATTTTGAAAAAAAAAAAAAGAAAGAAAATGTTAGTAATGACAAAGCTGGTTGTCATAAGTACGCTTGAAAAATTGTGTTTATGGTTAATATAAGAAATTGGTAATATTGTTCAAGAGACTGCAGAAAAAGATTAGCAGATTTATTTTAAATGCTGTTTTCTAAAAATAAACATTTGCCAAAATGCACTGTTGCTGAAAAAAAATTATGCATAACTACAAATCTCACTAAGTTTTATTTCACAACATTATTAGGATCCTTAGGATCCACACTTTTGTTTCTTAAGTCCCTACTTAAGATTCAAATATGATACAGCAAAATGAATGCCGAATATTAAATAATAAGATGTGCATTAACTTACTGTATGTTTAAAAATAATTTATTTTGTTATATATAATTACAATTTTTTAATTGTTCTTCATCGCAGGTCTATTAAGGGAATATCGAATTATACTTTATTACATTACTTAGTAAAAAATTGAGTAAATCTTTACTTTCAGAAAATGTATATTTGCTGAATATCTACATACAGATGGTCTCAAAAGGAGACAATTTATACATTTCATATTCATTATTTATTTCTGATTATACATGTCCGATTTCTAAAGTATTTTTTCTTTTAATGTGAAGGTAATTTATATTTGTTCATAGAAATGAAGTCGTACAAAAAGGTAATTTTCTGCAAAGAATTAGATTAAAACTGAGCTACTAACAAGCTACTTCACTCTTTGGAAGGACATTTTCCATCAAATCCTAGGAAATCCAAGAACCGACTAAACGTGATAAAATCTTTTTTGTACTTTAATTCTGAAGTATTTTATATTAGTGTACGGATAATTTAAAATTATTAATATCAAAAAATAATAAACTTATTTCTTGCATGCATAATAAACATTGGTACGTTATCCTTTAAAACTTTTCCACAGCCGTGACGTTTGATGGTTTTCCTTGGGAGCTTGGAAAATGGAATGGAATGCCTATTTCAAAAGAGAAAATTTTTCATTGTCATCATGATAGTGTGTCATCATGATTACATTTTGGATAAACTTGACGTTTTACAAAAGAAATGTTTTAATTAAACAACGTCCCCCCTATTTGCCTGTAATTAAGAATGTATGAGTAATATTTTTATTTTCTGTCATTTCAATGACATTGTTTTAGGCAATCGAACATACAGGACCACTATTAATATGTGTTGTAACAAATTCATAAAAAATACGACTGATACAATAACCTCGTAAATGTGTTTCATATTCCCATGTAATTTTGAAATACATTAATGGAACTTGTCATTCGCAGACGCAAGCGACCTGTCTTACTAACTTCCTTTAGAATTATTTCACTTACTTTCTTTTGTTATGATAATTCAAAATCACTTATCTATGTATGTGAATCACTTGTGACACGATTGTACTCACGATATTGAACATAGAAAACATACCGCGAAGCTACTTAATGAGGATTTATAAAAGACAAATAAAACATTTTTGTGACCCTTCTAATATAATAGTGCGTCAATTTGCAGCGATTATATGTGTTTCATCCAAAAGAAAGAGCTAATTTCTTGAGGAATTCCCTTCACATCAAATAATAAATAAATAAATAAATTTATTGTCAAAAAACAGTACAAACTGCGTATGACCACGTGGAGGGAAAAAAAACTAATTTACTAATAACATCTGATAGCATCACCCGATCCAATTGCGTCTATCGCCTGGAGGAGATGCAACAGCTCTTGTGGTAATCCCAGCGTCATGGACTTCTTGGGAACGCCGCTGCGCTGGCCGGTCGCCTCGGACGCAGACTCCTCCAGGATAAAAGCGCGCACCCGTCGCCCAAGAGCTCAGTCTCCATACGCTGCAAGAGCATCAGGAGACCCAAGGGCACAACTTCACCATGAGAGCGTCTACAGCTGCCACGGCGGTCGCTGTCTTATTGCTGGTGGCTGTCGCCGCTGAATCTCCGACCTACGTAGAAGGTACGAGTAATCTGTTGAATCTTCCGTGGCTACAGTGTTCAAGAAATGAACCCAAAATGTAGTTAATGGTATTATTCTATTTAAAGCAAAATAAGTTCTGTCCCGTTGTAGTCAGGTAGTTTTTTTTTCTCAAGTGATGTGGGTCACTTAATCGCGCGCTTAACTCAGTAATTTAAACAGATACTGTTTTCCTTCGGAAATGTCAAACCAAATTATGGATGATTCAAACTATAAACAAATTGTTTTGTTAAGTTGCTGCTTTTGGTACTTTTGAGTCTTCGACTGTCGACTAAAGCTACGCGTAATTAACTATGCGTAAGTGTAAATTTGATAGGCATAATCTTCCGCATTTACTCTACCTCTAATTCTGATCTCGATCATACACATCAGTAACCTTCGTCACCGGTGAGGTTTTGTTCGCTTCGCATCGCTTAGTTCTCTTAACTTAGTTTTTATCCCAGTGAACCGTGCTATTATTTTTTTCTGCTCTTATGTTCCATCAATTGTTAACACTGTTCGTATTTGTGTTAAAGACATGTTCGCGTATTTATTTGTAATAGGGGTAATACAAATTACATATTATATATTACGAAATATATATAATTTTAATATGGGTACACATAATACTATGAGTAATAAACGGCAAATAGAACCTCTAATATATTTATTCGTGGGCCAGACGCGGTAACTAATACTGCATCTTTCCTGATTTTATAGGTAATTAAAAATAAGGTATGTGTTTCACATAAAAGTATTGCATAAATAATAAAAATTAATATTTGTAGGTTTTTATTGGACGTAAATTATCCTTAATACTTCGAAGTACATATCAAATTTTTCAATGACTATGGACAATATCTGTGTGCGTCGATATGCTATATAAAACTAATAACAATTACAATAATGTACCATAATCATTAATAAATTGTCCATACAAAGAATCGCATTTATAGAAAATTTTTGCTGGAGCAGGATTCGCTGGAGGAAAGGCAGGAGCTGGAGCAGGAATCGCTGGAGGAAAGGGAGGAGCTGGAGAAGAAATCGTTAGAGGAAAAGGAGAAGCTGGTGCAGGAATCGTTGGACGAAACGGAGGAGGTGGTGCAGGATTCGCTAAAAGAACGTTAGGAATTGTACTAGGAATCGCTGGAGGACTGGAAAAATTTGTAGCAGAAATCGCTGAAGAACTGTTAAAAGCTGTAGCAGGAATCTCTGGAGGAAAGGGAGGAGCTGGAGCAGGAATCGCTGTAGGACAGGGAGGAGCTGGAGCAGGAATCGCCGTAGGACAGGGAGGAGCTGGAGCAGGAATCGCTGGAGGAAAGGGAGGAGCTGGAGCAGGAATCGCTGCAGGAAAGGAAGGAGCTGGAGCAGGAATCGCTGGAGGAAACGGAGGAGCTGGAGCAGGAATCGCCGTAGGACAGGGAGGAGCTGGAGCAGGAATCGCTGCAGGAAAGGGAGGAGCAGGAGCAGGAATCGCTGGAGGAAAGGGAGGAGCTGGAGCAGGAATCGCTGTAGGACAGGAAGGAGCTGGAGCAGGAATCGCTGCAGGAAAAGGAGGAGCAGAAGCAGGAATCGCTGAAGTAAAGGAAGAAACTGGAGAAGGAATCGCTGGAGGAAAGGGAGAAGCTGGAGCAGGAATCGCTGCAGGAAACAAAGGAGCTGGAGCAGGAATCGCTGGAGGAAAGGTAGGATTTGGAGCAAAAATCGCTTTAGGAATGGGAGGAGCTGGAGCAGGAATCGCAGGAGGAAAGGGAGGAGCTGGAGCAGCAATCTCTGGAGGAAAGGAAGGTGCAGGAGCAGGAATCGCTGAAGAAAAGGAAGGACCAGGAGCAGAAGTCGTTGGAGGAAAAGCAGGAGCTAAAGCAGGAATCGCTGGAAATCAGGGAGGAACTGGTGCTGGAATCGCTGTAGGACAGGGAGGAGCTGGACCAGGAATCGCTGCAGGAAAGGGAGAAGCTGGAACAGGAATCGCTGCAGGAAAGGGAGGAGCAGGATCAGGAATCTCTGAAGTAAAG
Organism: Laupala kohalensis; assembly: GCA_002313205.1. Lineage (NCBI taxonomy): Eukaryota > Metazoa > Arthropoda > Insecta > Orthoptera > Trigonidiidae > Laupala > Laupala kohalensis. The sequence continues at coordinate 17,852 of NNCF01127939.1, read as the reverse complement.
GAAGGAGCTGAAGAAGGAATCGCTGGAGGAAAGGGAGGAGCTGGAGCAGGAATCGCTGCTGCAGGAATCAAAGGAGCTGGAGCAGGAATCGCTGGAGGAAAGGTAGGAGCTGGAGCAGGAATCGCTGTAGGACAGGGAGGAGCTGGAGCAGGAATCGCTGGAGGAAAAGGAGGAGCTGGAACAGGAATCGCTGTAGGAAAGGGAGGAGCTGGAGCAGGAATCGCTGCAGGAAAGGGAGAAGCTGGAACAGGAATCGCAGCAGGAAAGGGAGGAGCTGGAGCAGGAATCGCTGGAGGAAAGGGAGGAGCTGGAGCAGGAATAGCTTTAGGAAAAGAAGGAGATGGAGCAGCAATCTCTGGAGGAAAGGAAGGTGCTGGAGCAGGAATCGCTGAAGGAAAGTATGGACCAGGAGCAGAAGTCGTTGGAGGAAAAGCAGGAGCTAAAGCAGGAATCGCTGGAAGTAAAGGAGGAGCTGGAGCAGGAATCGTTGTAGGACAGGCAGGAGCTGGAGCAGGAATCGCTGCAGGAAAGGGAGGAGCTGGAGCAGGAATCGCTGGAGGAAAGGAAGAAGCTGGAGCAGAAATCGCTGCAGGTAAGGGAGAAGCTGGAGCAGGAATCGCTGTAGGACAGGGAGGAGCTGGAGCAGGAATCGCTGCAGGAAAGGAAGGAGCTGGAGCAGGAATCGCTGGAGGAAACGGAGGAGCTGGAGCAGGAATCGCTGTGGGACAGGGAGGAGCTGGAGCAGGAATCGCTGCAGAAAAGGGAGGAGCAGGAGCAGGAATCGCTGGAGAAAAGGGAGGAGCTGGAGCAGGAATCGCTGCAGGAAAGGGAGGAGCTGGAGCAGGAATCGCTGTAGGACAAGGAGGAGCTGGAGCAGGAATCGCTGTAGGACAGGGAGGAGCTGGAGCAGGAATCGCTGCAGGAAAGGGAGAAGCTGAAACAGGAATCGCTGCAGGAAAGGGAGGAGCTGGAGCAGGAATCGCTGTAGGACAGGGAGGAGCTGGAGCAGGAATCGCTGTAGGACAGGGAGGAGCTGGAGCAGGAATCGCTGCAGGAAAGGGAGAAGCTGGAACAGGAATCGCTGCAGGAAAGGGTGGAGAAGGATCAGGAATCGCTGGAGGAAAGGAAGGAGCTGGAGAAGGAATCGCTGAAGGAAAGGGAGGAGCTGGAGCAGGAATCGCTGTAGGACAGGGAGGAGCTGGAGCAGGAATGGCTGTAGGACAGGGAGGAGCTGGAGCAGGAATCGCTGTAGGACAGGGAGGAGCTGGAGCAGGAATCGCTGCAGGAAAGGGAGAAGCTGGAACAGGAATCGCTGCAGGAAAGGGTGGAGAAGGATCAGGAATCGCTGAAGTAAAGGAAGGAGCTGGAGAAGGAATCGCTGAAGGAAAGGGAGGAGCTGGAGCAGGAATCGCTGCAGGAATCAAAGGAGCTGGAGCAGGAATCGCTGTAGGAAAGGAAGGACCAGGAGTAGAAGTCGTTGGAGGAAAAGCAGGAGCTAAAGCAGGAATCGCTGAAAGTCACGGAGGAGCTGGTGCTGGAATCGCTGTAGGACAGGGAGGAGCTGGAGCAGGAATCGCTGCAGGAAAGGGAGAAGCTGGAACAGGAATCGCTGCAGGAAAGGGTGGAGAAGGATCAGGAATCGCTGAAGTAAAGGAAGGAGCTGGAGAAGGAATCGCTGAAGGAAAGGGAGGAGCTGGAGCAGGAATCGCTGCAGGAATCAAAGGAGCTGGAGCAGGAATCGCTGGAGGAAAGGTAGGAGCTGGAGCAGGAATCGCTGTAGGACAAGGAGGAGCTGGAGCAGGAATCGCTGCAGGAAAGGGAGGAGCTGGAGCAGGAATCGCTGTAGGACAGGGAGGAGCTGGAGCAGGAATGGCTGTAGGACAGGGAGGAGCTGGAGCAGGAATCGCTGCAGGAAAGGGAGAAGATGGAACAGGAATCGCTGCAGGAAAGGGAGGAGCTGGAGGAGGAATCGCTGAAGGAAAGGGAGGAGCTGGAGCAGGAATCGCTGCAGGAAAAGAAGGAGATGGAGCAGCAATATCTGGAGGAAAGGAAGGTGCTGGAGCAGGAATCGCTGAAGGAAAGGAAGGACCAGGAGCAGAAGTCGTTGGAGGAAAAGCAGGAGCTAAAGCAGGAATCGCTGGAAGTCAGGGAGGAGCTAAAGCAGGAATCGCTGTAGGACAGGGAGGAGCTGGAGCAAAAATCGCTGCAGGAAAGGGAGAAGCTGGAACAGGAATCGCTGCAGGAAAGGGAGGAGCTGGAGCAGGAATCGCTGCAGGAAAGGGAGGAGCTGGAGCAGGAATCGCTGGAGGAAAGGAAGGTGCTGGAGAAGAAATCGCTGAAGGAAAGGAAGGAGGAGGAGCAGAAGTCGTTGGAGGAAAAGCAGGAGCTAAAGCAGGATTCGCTGGAAGTCAGGGAGGAGCTGGAGCAGGAATCGCTGTAGGACAGGTAGGAGCTGGAGACGGAATCGCTGGAGGAAAGGGAGAAGCTGGAACAGGAATCGCTGCAGGAAAGAAAGGAGCTGGAGCAGGAATCGCTGGATGAAAGGGAGGAGCTGGAGCAGGAATCGCTGGAGGAAAGAGAGGAGCTGGAGCAGGAATCACTGGAGGAAATGGAGGTGCTGGAGCAGGAATCGCTGCAGGAGCTGGAGCAAATATCGCTGTAAGACAGTGAGGAGCTTTAGCAGCAATCGCTGGAGGAAAGGAAGGAGCTGGAGCAGGAATCGCTAGAGGACAGGGCGGTGGTATTAGTGAAAATCACGGAGAGTGATTGCATGGAGGACACAGCGGTGCGTCGCCTTCATCATCTGCAGGTGCTAGAGGCCAGGGCTGCGTCAAGGGAGGATATGGTGGATGCTAGTTAGGAATGATGTATTACCAATATGTTACTAACGAATATTTCCTCATATCGTGGAGATAACGACAGTATCAATCATTTTACTTCCTTAGTTTTTAAAATATTCCTCAATACAGATGTTGTAAAATGCACTTATTATGTAATCTTTTTGCAATTGAATGTAAGTAAAATTTACATATTCAATTACGCTAGACATTTTCTGATAATGCGAAACAGTATCAAGATGGAATCCTCGTAAACAATGAAACATTTATCTTTAGTTAAATGCACATGAAAAGAAGAACGTAGACCATTAGTAACTTAATAAGAAAGAATAATAATTATATTTTATAAAAAAACTAGAGTTTATTATTCCACTGTCTACTTCATTATTCAATAAAAAAGGATTGATTATCACAATACTACCCATGAAACTAATACTAATTTCAGATTCATTCACTAACTATAATTAAATTTTCTAAATGGCTATATAATGCCATGTAACCTGATGATTATAACAAGTTCTTTCAAAAATGGACAAACATTTTGTTTATTATATTTCTTTCTAATATGGTATTACTATCAATTTCACTTTTCATACCATGGTTTCTTCACAGATCTTTAATAGTAGAACCTCAGAATATTTTACGTTTATAGACATTACAGATCTTTCTTTATTCTTTTTTCAATTCTACATATTGAGCAAGTATTTTCACACAATGTGTGGGCGTGCCTGGTCAGACATTGTTCTTAACACGCATTGGAAGAAAGGACGCTCTTTTTTATATCAACGCCATCCCAGAAGCCCGTCCCAAACCTGTTGATAATTGCTCGGACATAATGTACTTTTGCCTCGATAAGTGTCTAAGACTCAATACCTTAAAGTGATCCGAGATTCCCAAGATAAACTTCGTCAATAGGGTGTAAAATTAACAAGCCCTTAAGGGCAAAAAAAAAGTGACACAACGTCGTGAAACGAGTGATAAGGTAATAAGGCGATACGCGCTAAGACCAAGTAATTGATACAAATTACGATCAGGGATTCCAATTCGCGAATGTCATACAAAAAGTAAAACAAAGTTTTAAAATGTTAATTCGTTGTATAATAGTTTTCAAGAGATTCGGGAGTGAGATTTACAAATTATCCGAACTACTCTATTTTGAATTCTAAAAGTTTGGACACCTTATCCAGAGTTTCCACAGAAGATGTTGCCATATCGTAAATAAAGTAAACATTTGCAAAACATACGCAACGGGAAATATGTGGACTAACAATTTTAACTAAGATTCGTAATGCGTAACACGAATTACTTATTTTGCAATTACGAATGTCAACGAGACAATTCCATTGAGATTGCCTTGAATATGTAGATCTAAAAACTTTGTATTATTAACAGTTTTTAATTGTGTTCCGTTTATCGAAACAGAAATCTGAGGTTAAGATTTTGTAATACTATTGTGAAAAAACATAGACACTGTTTTGTCTGTGCTTAAAATGATACGATTTGCATGGAACCAAACCGAGGTCAGACAACACTTTTTGAGCGTTGGCGTGTTTACATAGTAAATTAATAATTTCGACAAAGAGAACTGTTTTGCAATCTGATGTCGAAGACGACATGTCATTCACATACAACAAAAAGAGTATAGGGTCGAGAATTGAGCCTTGGGGAAAACCGCATGTTATTGGCTTTGTTTCTGAAAGAGAATGCTGAAGTTATTTATTTTTAGTATATGATATGTCGACCTGTTGATATCTATATATTTAATAGGAAGTCAGTCACTGATGCGCACGTCCACGAATGCCAAAAGATTGTAATTTTGAAAGAACAATTTCGTGATCAATAACATCGAATGTTGTAGATAAATCACCCTGAGGATTTTCTCCATTCAAGAGAAGTGGTAACTCGTTTAAAAAAGAAAATATGGCGCTGGTGGTGGAAATGGATTTCGGAAATCCGTGTTGATCGTCAGAGAGAATTTGATTTTGGATAGAAAATCTAGAAGGCGCTTATAGACCAATTTTTCAAGGATTTTTAAGAAAGTGGGTAGTAGGGATTAGTTCGATAATAATCATCATTGTGTTTTGTTGTTTCCTTGTGTAAAGGTTTCACTTTATCTCTCATAAAAATGTTAGGAAACACCCCTTCCAATAGAATATATTAAATATGTTTATGAGTGGAGTTCATATAACGTGGGACGAAAATTTAATAATAAAATCGGGTATATCATCTATGCATGTTGAAAATTTGTTTTTTAATGAACTGATTATTTTCATGATTTCACTGGCGATAGATTCGTAAGTGAACATATAATGAGACACGTGGGTAGATATATTCAAAGGACTTTGGTTTTGAGATATTGAATTAGTTATCTTACCTACTTCTGAAAAATTAGTATTAAGTAAATTTGGGAAGTCAAGAGGATTTGATACGACTTTCCATCGTTTAGTAGGGAAATGTATTCTCCGCAATTTTCTGGTGACGTGTAATTTTTAACAATACTCCACATGGTTTTGGTTCAGTAATTCGATTTTAGTATCTGCAAGTCATTTTCTATAACTTAAGGTGCATAAACTACTTTTCGGAGAATAATCTCTTATTTACGGAAATAATCATGGAATTCGAGTGGTTGCATACAGTGTTTTGAAAGATAAGATAAATGGCATTTTGTTTAGGAAGAAATTCTAATCCCATGGGTGATCCATCTATTATATTTAATTGTGTTCAATATTCTGGATTTTTTTGGAAAGCTACAGTTGTAATGTTTTAGGAATGCTGAAATAAATACATTGAATTTGTCGTCGGTGTATTGGCAATTGTAAATATGTTTTAAGATTTCTCACGCAAATTATTTGTAAAAGTGGATAAATTTGTGTAATTAAACTATCTAGAATATTTGTAAATGATTTTAATTGGCTTCACTTTATCTTCAATGGTCAATACTTGAGCAAGGTGAGGACTGTATACGGCGCAAAACACTTCTGAGTTATATGAGAATTCATTGTTGACAATAATCTGATCAGGCAATGTTTGAGATGAACTGTAGAGGAGAGTGGGGTTGTTTATCGTAGTTACCAGTTTGAAAAAGACGATAAGATTCCTGAATCGATTTATGGGTGAATTGGCGTAAACGGGGACTCTAAGAAAATCTATGTTAAAATCACTACATATATCGATAGATTGTTTAGATTTTTGTGTAATACGTTTTAAAATCTCTAAATTCCGAATAAATATATCAAGATCTGATTGCGAAGTTATATAAATACAAAAAAAAATCATCCCTTTGTCTGTCAAATTAACCGCAGAAAATTCGAAAACACTATCATCGCAGAAGTCCTCGTAGTCTGACAATTGAGAGGATAAAATATCATTACGAACGTTGATACTCGATCCTACGTGGAGATGTTTTGCTTTAAAATTTGTCGACTGTTAGAACTTGCTAAAAATGAATTAGAAAGATATGTTTCATTGATGTCGTTCGTTGAAAGTCAATGTTCCGTGAGACACAGTACGTCGTATGGATTTTTGTGTACAAGAATTTTAATGTCCCTTAATTTGTTTGAAAGGGATTGGACATTATGATGATTTTTTTTCGCAAAGAATTTGTGATTGTCGAGCAGTGGAATCAAAGTTACATTGTGGAGGGGAATATCAATTTGGTACAGCTTCTAGTCCGCACGATGCACCCGAGTTCAAGTTGTTACTGTGTATGGGGGTGGAGGAAGATGTGAATGTAGGAATAGATGAGTGCGAGTGAGATGAGTAAGGAGTAGGCGAATGATCAGGGACAGAGGAAGAAAAGGATAGAGTGATGGGAAGGGTAGGTGAGGGGGTGTTGATGAGGTAAGTTCAGAGGGAAGTGGGAGAGGTGTAAGAGTGGGTAAAGGAGGAGGAGGAAAATGTGAGGTTAGATGTAAAGCTAGGAGAGAACTGAAGCGGCGTTTTCGTACAGTCTCAGATATAAACCGTGTTGGGTAACTTCCTTGGAAGTCAGTTGTGGTTGTAAATAAAAAATGTGATTTTTGTGACTGCCAGGTGATGGTTAAGGGAGATGTTTGCTAGGTTATTTTTCGTGGTTTATTTGTAAACCGTTGAAACGAGGAGAAAGGCTACAGACTGTGTTCGAAAGCTGAGAGGCCGTTTTTTGTTTACTAAATGTTCAGAATCATTGAAATGACCACTTATGTTAAGATCGTTCTGCCCACTCATGACGCTTACTGTCCTGCTCTTACTGTGATTACCAGTGCGTGGTTTGTGAACAGTATTGGATACTGTACGGGAGGGGATGAAACGAGAAGGTAAGAGACGAAACAGGGACATGTAATCAAACACATTATATCTATTTTGAGTGATGAGTTGGTGTGGAGCATGTGTGTTTGGTCATGTTTTTTTGTTTATAAACATATGTCGTGACGCCACCTCGAGTATGCCCAACTAAGCATGTTAGAATGGGGTCCGGCGCTCTAGCAGGTTGTGACGTCAGGCTATAAACCGTATATATGGGGTAAGATAAGAGGATCTCGCCCACTCTTTACTCTCTCGCCACCTGGCCTACCAGCCGGACCGAACCTGGGAACGCCAGCCTCCGCTCCCACCGAGCTGCTTACTGGCATCCGCCGAACTACGGTAGCTTGACGAGCATGACCTCGCCAACACTTCTTTCTGGGCCCGCACTCCATCAACCGTTTTCGTGAGTATTAAACCCCTCTTACGCACTGTGAGTTTCTCTGGAGCTAACCACCCGACCTCTACCCCCCTTCTCACCCCTTTGCCATGACCAACCTCGCAGCACAGCTCGGCCAAACACGGAGTTGCGAGCAAGTTCACGACACATACGAGATTCGTTGTCTTGAAATGTTTCTAATTTTATCCAATGTAGTCATATTATTAAGATTTGATTCTTCTGTGGTTTGATTTTTCCTATGCTACAGGAAATTTAATTTTTATTGCTATGTCGGCGTGACTTAGCGATTCCCAAGAATTCAAAATTAATAGTCATGGAAGAACAATATAAAATATTGTTAATGAGAAACGCTTATTTATGCAATTGCGATTTAATCATGCTATTTAGAAAAGAAAACATAATAAATGTGGACGAGAGATAATCAAAAATTAAATGTAAAATTTATATGGAAATCAAATAACGTTGTATATTAAACACTAATTAATAATCCAACACATTAAATCAGCAATAATAATTCACTTGTTGATTGATGTATAAATGAATTAAATTTAATTTTTGTATTTGAATCATATTACAAATACCATTACACTCTCAATTGCGAAATGTCACGCAGATTTCTCGTAAGGAGTAGTTGAAAAACTGGGTTGGTAAATATAACCCATATAATAACTTGTGTTGATGAACAAGTAGCGTCACATTATCAAAATATTATCCCAATTTATCAAATTTAACACTTAAGGAGCTGAACTAAGGACAAAGTTTTTCTACTTAACAACTTATCAATTATTATTTAGTACTACAAATGCTTGTAAGTAAATTAACTAGAAAAAATTCTTAGGTATCATGAAAAAGGATAAACAGTCAATACGTTATAATATAATTCAAGTACTGGGTTCAAGAAAATACATTTTTATCTAAATAACAATGCATTAGAATTTAGAAGTATTTTACAAGGATTCTTTTTGATCTTGGTTATGAAATCAGAGAGATTTTTTACGTCTGTTAAAAAAAACAATATATGTTATGTATTCAAAACGAAACTTGTCATGTATCATTATGAACAAGAAGCGTCACATTTCCACAAAATAATTCCATTTTTCCCACATTTACAAAAAATCATTCAAAAAACATTTAACACATTTGACACATAAGGAACTTCAATAGGGAAATTTTATTCAAATTTACAGTTAAACCATTCTTAGTTACTACTACTAGTATACAAATAAATGTACTTAATAATATAATACAGGAAACTATTGTACAATGTACTATTTACCACAATATAAAGTATATAAAGATCATTTTACAATGTATTATATGGCAACTGTCTTGCTTCCAAATATTGTGGTAGAATCGATAAAGCTGAAAGAAGAAGTTTTAAAACGAAAATCTAAGCAACGTAAAATTATCTTCCTTTTTAAACCATTACAGCTAGATGCATGGTATGAAATAGACGAACATTGGTTCAATAAAATGACAGTAAAGTTCTCCAAAATTGGAATCTTATTTTGAAACAATCTGTATGTTTTTCTATACTATCAAAAAATAAAAACGATCTATCATTTACAAAAAATAAATAATTTCAATATATTTAAAGTGTAGTTAATGTACCGAATTCTTTGGTGGTTTCTGTTTTTGTGCCAGTTTCAGCAATACAGCCATCACAAACACTATGATTTCTTTTCAAGCTTGATACAATATATCCAGCGACTTTATATAAGATATTTTACTCTAATTCGTTCAAAATGATGTCGCTGTTTTCATCGAAAAGTCATTCCTCTATAATAAGAGAACCTCTATAGAAATATAACCTCTATAATTTCTCCCTAAACATCCTTGGTATCGTTGTATTTGCGTTCGTTTGTATGACTTAATGCTAATGTCAGTTTCCTGTTGGTCATAATTGAAAAAAACTGAGCTGTAATATAAACAACCATGCAGTTGTATCATACTCTCGTTTGTTTTCAGTCTCTGACAAAAGTTTCAAGACCGAACTCACATTGAACCTAAGAACATTGGTTGCAGTACTTACTCCCATTTTTCGATAGTGCCTTTGACTGCCTAAAAGTTCTTGTTTAATTCAGGAGCCAGTTTCAATTGAAAGTCTTCTTGGGAATTTTATTACGAACAGACAATTTTATTTGTTTCATCGAGAACACGTTGATTTTTCATGTGGTATTCCTGAAGTTAATAATAAAATTTATCACTGAAGTTTATGTATTAATATATTCAGTAATATTTTAATTATGTTCATTATTTTTATATTTCAACTATGTAACAATCTTCAAAGACCTCGTAGTTATGCGGCAACTGCATAATACATTGTTTCTAAATTCAGCGCTGTTGTTACAGTTATGGTGTCAGGTGTTATTTAATATAGGCAATTCCGTAAATATAAACAAGTTCCGTATACGATGTGGAGAAGCCGTATCTCCAATAGTCCACCTGCAGTCCCTACTTTTCACTTTAACTGATGACTGGATATGTCATAACGATATATCCTCTGATTCTATATTATAAAATCATGATAAGAATTTAGTACTAAAAGATTTCGATGTGATGTGTCAAGAAATTGAAATTGGAAAACAACTCTTTAGATATCTATGGGCTTAAGAATACTTAATTGATAAAGTTTGGCGACGTACGTAGCTCATGATGTAAAAGTGGCATACAAACTTGGCGAATCATGTACACCAAGGATGGGCAAACTACGGTCCGCGGGTTAGATGCGGAACCTTGAAATGTGCTATCTTCCCCGCGGGGTATTATTCCTAATTTGACGAATAAAAAAGAATACAGGCTATAAGAAAAATAAATATCTTCCTCTTTTTTCTTCTCTTTTGTTTTATGTCAGTAACGACGTACACATTTCTTGACTAATCCTAGATATTGGAATGTTATGTTAAGAGTGAGAGGTATTGACTGCTGGCAACTTTGTAACGAAGAGTAAAACTGGCAACGGAGCCTTCTCGCAGTAGCTACCCCATCCACTGCGACTAGATATTGTAACTCATTTCTTGATTCAGATCTGTCTAGTCATTGTTGGTTTACTAGGTTTACTCTGCATATTGTGAAAAGATTTTGCCCTAAGATTTATCTAAGAAACGTAAAGTTGATTCTGAGTGCCATATTTTCATTGATGAATGGACTTGGAAGTACTTTTTCAGTTTTTAGGGATAATCCACTATGTCTCATCTGCAACAAAACTGTAGAAGTCTACAAAGAATGTAACATTTCACGACACATCCACTCTGAGCACAACGTCAAGATTAGAGCCTTGACCGTAGAAGAAAAAAAATCCAAAAGCAGAAGATCTACGAAAAAAAGCAGGTCAGGAATGTATTTTTAAGAAAGGGAATAGTTCTCAGCAAGCAGCTACACATGCAAGTTATGTTGTAGAATATAATATTGCTATAAATAACAAAGCTCTCTCCGATGGAGAATTTTTTGAACACACCATGCTCAAAGTTTGCGATATTTTATGTCCTGACAAAAGATAAGATTGTGAAACAATCAGCTTATCTCGGAAAACAGTGACTTCCAAAATTGAAGCAATAGATAAAAACATATTATCACAGTTGGAATCAGAGATTGGCCAATTTAAATTCTGCTCAATTACTATGGATGAAAGCCCAGATAATACTAATAATAATAATAATAATAATAATAATAATATATTTATTGTCAAGAAAGTGTACAAACTGCGTATGACCAAGTGGAGGACAATAAACTAATTTTCTTTCCGGAAGCAAACAAGGGACCATCCCATCAATTCCGATCAAGGACCCTCAGGCAGTGGCGGATTAAAAAAAAATTCAGCATAATTTCCTAGATAAGACAAGAAGTTAACTGCGAATTATAATACTAATAGAATGTCAATATGTTTGTAATTTTACGCAAAAAATTACAGGTACAAGTCATAATCGAACTATAGATTATTCTGACTATAGTGTTTAAAAATCATAAAAGTTGAAAAAAACAACACAAAATTCCCGATTTATTGTTACAATAAACACGCCCCTAGACAAAGCCTAGAAAACCTCTAAATGAAATCCGCCTCTACCCGAAGGAGGAACGGAGAAAAACCCGGGCCACGATGTGGCTACAGAATTTATGTACACAACCGTGCCAAAGTTGATTACACATAAAACTAAACTAATAGGAGCAATACGGAAACACAATCATGCAAGAAAATGGTTTTTGAAATCGTTATAAGTTATTTAAAAAGTGCTACAGCAATGGCGTGATAAAGTACATGACGAATTTAACTTTTATTAAAATCAATAAATTCTTTTACGGTGTAGAAGCACTGGTGCAGGAGGTAGTTTTTAACCGCGGATTTGAACAGATTCAATTTCATAATGTCTTTTATATTCTTGGGCAGGGAATTATATAGAACGATTCCCGAATGATAAGGTCCTTTTTGGCAAAGAGTAGTTGACACTCTAGGGCGATAAATATTACTACTAATGCGAGTATTGTGTTCGTGAACGAGACTGTTTCGTATAAAGAAAGGTTGGCACTTCAGTAATTTGGTCTTAACAAACAAGACCGTTTCTTAAATATAAATGCAGGGAAGTGTTAAGATATTTTATTCCTTGAATAAAGATTTACAAGAGTTTCGGGGGTGTGATTTACAAATAATCCGAACAATCCTGTTTTCAATTCTGAAAGTTTAAATACTCTGACCGGAATTATCCCAGATGGTAATGCCGTAACGTAAATGGGAGTATACGTTTGCAAAATATACGCAACGGGAAATACGTGGACTAACTGCGTTAACTAAGATTCGGAATGCGTAACACAATTTGCTTAATTGGGAATTAAGATTGTCAATGTGACAATTCCATTTGAGGTTGTCTTGAATATGGAGACCTAAGAATTTTGTATTTGTAACAGTTTTTAATTGTGTTCCGTTTAAAGAAAGAGAAACCTGGGGTAAAGATTTTGTGATACTATTGTGAAATGACATAGACACTGTTTTGTCAGTGTTTACAATGAGACGATTTGCATGGAACCAAGTCGAAAGGTTAGACAAAACTTTTTGAGCATTGGCGTGTTTACATAGTAAATTAGTGTCATCAGCAAAAAAAACCATTTTGCAATCTGATGTGGATGATGACATGTCGTTCACATACAATAAAAACAGTATAGAACCGAGAATTGATGCTTGGGGTCCTCCGCAAGCAAGTGTCTTTGTTTCTGAAAGACAACGCTCAAGTATTTTATTTTTAGTATAGGATATTTCTACTTGTTGATATCTATCTTTTAAATAAGAAGTTAGCCATTGATGTGGAAGTCCACGAATGCCTAAAGAATGCAATTTGGTAAGGAGAATTCCGTGATCGATGACATCGAAAGCTTTGGATAAGTCAAGAAAAACACCCTGAGGATTTTCTCCACGGTCTAGAGATGTGGTAACATCGTTTAAGAAGGAAAATATGGCGCTTGTAGAGGAAAAGGATTTTCTAAAACCGTGTTGATTGTCAGAGAGAATGTTATTTATTTATAAAAAAATCTAGAAGACGCTTATAGAACAATTTTTCTAGGATTTTTGAGAATGTGGGTAGTAGAGATATTGGTTGGTAATTTCCAATATTAAGTTTGTTTCTTTTCTTGTGTAAAGGTTTCACTTTAGTTCTCTTTAATATTTTAGGAAACACTTCTTCCGATAAAGAACTATTAAAAATATTTATGAGTGGATTTAACATAGCATGGGACGAAAATGTATCAATAAACTCAGGTATATCATCTACGCCTGTTAAAAATTTGTATTTTATTGAGCTGATGATTCTCATGACTTCACTGGCGTTAGTTTGGAAAGTGAACATAGAATTCGGTACGTGGGTGGATAAAATTGGAGGACATTGATTTGGATATATTGAGTTCGTTATTTTACCAACTTCTGAGAAGTGAGAATTAAACAAATTTGCGATGTCCTGAGGATTTGATACGATTTTGCCATCGTTTAGTAAAGAAACATTTTCTTCGCGATTTTCAGAAGTTGACGTGTAATTGTTAACAATATTCCACATGGCTTTCATCCGGTTGTTCGATTTTAGTATATGCCTGTCGTTTTCCATTACTTTAGCTGCATAGACTACTTTTCGAAGAATAGTCTTATATTTACGAAAATAATTATGGAATTCGGGTGGTTGGTTATAGCGTTTTGAAAGATAATATAAACGGCGTTTGTTTTTTGAAGAAATCCTTATCCCTTGGGTGATCCATCTATTGTATTTCTTTGTGTTAATTAACTTGCGTTTTATGGGAAAGCTAGAGTTGTAATGTTTTAGGAATATTGAGATAAATACATTGAATATGTCGTCGGTGTTTTGGCAATTGTAAATATCTTTCCATGTTTCTTCACGCAAATAATTTATAAATGATACTGCAAAGTTGTTATTATTTATAAGAGGTGTTAACGAAATCGTCTGTAGGAACTAGCATGCATGAGGTCGTTGAAGGGAACTACAACAGGGTCAGATATTTTTCAGGAATTTATGGAAGGAATTTCAACTTTGAAAGTACCTATAAATTACATATGTAGTATAACAGATGGAGCGAAAAATAACAGGGAAAAATCTGGATATGTTGAGATGTTTAATAAAAATTATCCAGATAACAATGTTATATTTCTATATTGCATCATACACCAAGACGCCCTGTGTAAATCTGCTTTGGATATGAAACCTGTGCTTGACATTGTGAATCTGGTTAATGCTATTCGATCTCGAGGATTTGCTCATAGACAATTTCGAATCCATTCAATCTGAGTACTCTGATATATTGTACTATTCGAAAGTAAGGTGGCTTAGCGCAGGACGCGTCTTCGAGCGAGTTTGGCAGCTGAAAGACCGAATAGTGACATTCTTCCTTGAGAAACAGGGGTCTGAACAAAATAAAATCCTAGAAGATACTGCATGACTTTGATACAACTTGTTCTATTCGCAAATCAGCTTGCTAAGAATGACTTGTCTCACTTCCCGAGGTTGAATTCAATACCCCCTGTGATGAAGGAAAAGCTTAAGAGTTACGAAGATTGTCTGCTAAGACTCAATGGTGAATTTGAACGAAGATTTAAAAACTTCAGTGTCATTGAAAAACTTTGAATTTTCTGTATGCGTTTTAACGTGAACTGTGAAACAGTGAAATCGGACTTGCAACTGGAATTGATTGAATTACAATGTAACACACAACTCAAATAATTGTTTCTTAATGTTCCAAAATTAGAGTTCTACAAGTCCTCGAAATCGACTTTCCCAAATCTGATATCACATGCCCTAAAAGTTACTGCCATGTTTGCTCCATCATATATATGTGAACAGGTGTTTTCTACAATGAAACTTAGAAAGAGTTGCCTTAGGAACAGACTGTCAGGTGAGCATTTATTTTCTCTTCTGAGAATAAGTGCATCCCAGTTCGATTCAAATTATGAGAAACTGTTGAAAATGCAGTCACAGTTTCATTCTTCTTTATAATCATTCAATCATTAATAGAACATAGAATCACAAAAATACAAGAATTTAGTAAAATGTATCATTTTTATTTATTAATAAATTATTTTAAATAATATTTATTTTTAAAAAATTTAATATTAAGATTTTTTTGAAATAATTTTAATATATTGGCCCGTCTTTTCTTTCTTTGGCCCCCTCTTAAAAAAAATTCCGCATCACTGATGTAGAGGACGTGTCCGAATCTATTCATTATGAAAATAATCGATATTACATCTGCAATGTGTTTTATTACATCTGATATTTCTACTTTCATTTTTCCTACTTTTTCACAAACTTCTTCAAAAAAAAGAGGTCTTGTCGGTCTAAATCTTACCTGTAAATGTCGACTTGCAACCATACTTCCTTCTTTATCACCTCATGAAATCGTATTATTAATACTCATAACTTTAGTGTTGATAACGTGTGCTTCAATGGTGTTTGTGTACTGCATGTGGGAAAATTTAAAAAACTGTCACGTAAATGGCCCATGTCCGTTTCCTCTTTTCCCATTTTATGCAAATCTTTTAAGACTCACGATACTAATGGTATTTTTATTTTCGATTTTCTAGGACCACTGTTCGACCACGGTTTTTACATTATGTAATTTTTATATAAAAATGGTTACATTTAAAAATTATTTCTGGTTTTATTTGTTGTTATTTGTCTTCTTTCCATTGGAAGATTTAATCCCATCTGACAGCGAATTGCTCAATAGAGAGTAATTAAAATGAAGCAGTTTTCATGATGTCATGGTAGGCGTTCCATGCTACATCTTATGGAGGATGAGGCAACATTACAAGAAGAAAAGATTTATACTTCATTCAGGACATGGAATTAGCATTCTCTTCTTAAATAAGTTTTCCGGATATCCCTCATCTCTTATGAAAACAATAAGGAAAAAATCGTACATAGAAATAAGGAACTGTGGTGGATAAGAAATTTGAATGAATATACAAATGGCTCCCAATTTATCGCCTTTTAGAAAATATTGCTTGTGTGAGTCCGATCAGGAGGAATTTCTTTAACACGAGACATAATATAAAGTACCGTTTTATTGTATTTTTTTCTGCTGGGGGAAATAGCATCAAACTGTTTAAAACTCTAACTACATTTTTCAATGTTTAACTAATATTACTTTAATTGTATTGTTTTTACTTTAAGTTATTTTAATATTGTTCCAGGATTGTTTCAAGATGTGCTTTTAAATCAAAAGGAATTCAAGGAAGATAACAAATTTAATTAGCGTGAGAGTGTGAGCAGACAACTGTATTGATAATAAGACGTTGTGGAGATATGTACGTGAAATGAGGTAATACTCTTGTTTATAAATTTCATTCGTTATTCAATAGTTGCATGATACAAATAAAATTCCGGAACAGAATATTAATCTCACCTTGCATAGTATCAGCCATATTCGATTCATGTTATTGGTATTTACTATAGCATAATATATATACAATATTGGAACTTTTGAAGACAGCAATGACTCCAAAAGAATTCTTTCGACTATGAGATTCAAAAATATTTGTCCCTTTTCTCTTAGATTCGGATTTTCTACCTAATTTAACCTAAGAGAAATCCTTCTTTTGCGGATAGAATCCTTACAGATGAGTCCAACCACGGGAGATGTAAGTTCCATATCATACGAAGTACTATTTATGCGAATACGTGAGTGACAATATTGTCTTCTCCTTAACTGAAGATACAAGTCGCGATATTGAATAAATCAGGAAAAACGACAAATTGATTCGGACGAGAAGAATATTTCCTCGTTAATTACTTGTTCTAAAATAGTGAAAAATTAAGAAAAATAAGAAATGAAAAAATACTCTTAAAAGGGTTGAAAATTGATCGAAAGGAAGTACTATTTCATGGATTGTTATTTACCATTCTTTACCCCTATGTTTTAGTCCTATTCTAGCAATTTGGCAACAAGCAAGTTTTGTGCAGAAGTGCTTTTTCGAGTCGCTGGGCGACGTTAGAACCATTAAACGAACCATTAAACCCAATCTTTCCTTTCGCACAAATGGAGCACGTTCCTCGTAGTTCCCCATTCTCTAAATAAAGAGACAGAACTTGCAACCGGTCATGAAGCATGGTATTCGTGAAACTAGCACCATTAAAAACAAATATGAAGAAAAGTAAAATAGCAATTTTACAATGCGAATGTGGTTGGATGAGATTAGTTGCTAGAACTTAAGGAACACCTCCAGGCTCTTCGGCGATGTCCNAAAAAAAAAAAAAAAAAAAAAAGAAAAAAAATGTTAGTAATGACAAAGCTGGTTGTCAAAAGTACGCTTGAAAAATTGTGTTTGTGGTTAATATAAGAAATTTTTAATATTGTTCAAGAGACTGCTGAAAAAGATTAGCAGATTTATTTTAAATGCTGTTTTCTAATAATAAACATTTGCCAACATGCACTGTTGCTGAAAAAATATTATGCATAACAAAAAGTCTCAATAAGTTTTATTTCACAACATTATTAGGATCCATACTTTTGTTTCTTAAGTCCCTACTTTAGATTCAAATATGATACAGCAAAATGAATGTCGAATATTAAATAATAAGATGTGCATTAACATACTGCATGNTACTGCAT
Organism: Laupala kohalensis; assembly: GCA_002313205.1. Classification (NCBI taxonomy): domain Eukaryota; kingdom Metazoa; phylum Arthropoda; class Insecta; order Orthoptera; family Trigonidiidae; genus Laupala; species Laupala kohalensis. The sequence continues at coordinate 236 of NNCF01127939.1, read as the reverse complement.
GTTTAAAAATAATTTTATTTTGTTATATATAATTACAATTTTTTAATTGTTCTTGCTCGCAGGTCTAATCAGGGAATATCGAATTATACTTTATAACATTACTTAGGCAAAATTTGAGTAAATCTTTACTTTCAGAAAATGTATATTAACTGAATATCTACATACAGATGGTCTCAAAAGGAGACAATTTATACATTTCATATTTATTATTTATTTCTGATTATACATGTCCGATT
>NNCF01127937.1:7548-21725 GCA_002313205.1 Laupala kohalensis | reverse complement strand
TCTGTTGTCATATCAATAATGTCCCTGCAAGTTACGACCCCCTTGCTGCGATTAAGCGCAGCATGGAGCTCGCACTTCACAGGGAACTCTCCCAACAAAGTACATTTTAAGAGTGCCAACGCTTGCTTGTTGGTGTTTGTTTCCAACAGCATTGACCCATTGCGCAATCGTTTTATAGATTTCAGCGTTCCAACCAAACACTGCAATCCTTTGTGGATATAGAACGGGGATACTTTTTCAAGTGTCCCGTCTATACGTGACATAACAATATAAACATTTTCATGAGAAATGTTCTGTTTCTTATCCTTATTTTTATCTGAAGCAGAAGGGCTCTTAGCCCTCGACCGCTTCGCAGACCCTGAGGCGTAATACTTACCTTGCGACTCGCCCACTTCGCAAGGCAGTGGAAAACAAGAATCTTTCATTGTGACCCAAGAGTTCGGAGGAAATAAATGTCCGGTGACGTGGAGCCCCCGCATCACGCCACTAAGCCTTGCTCAACTGAGGTGCGGCACTTGTCCCAGTGGTTGATACGCTAGAGAGTGTTTGTCTTCAACACCCATTCACCTCATCGGCGCGTAACACACCTTGAGCTTTAAGGGGTCAACAGAGGGAAGGATCAAGATGAACGAAGACACATTTATGACATTTGTTGATTTAGAGAAAGCTTTTCAATTTGAAACGGACTAAAATGTTCCAAATTCTCAAAAAATACGAGTAAAGTATAAGGAAAAGTGTGTTATCCAAAACATTTATAAAAATCAACTGGCGATATTAAAAGTGGAAGGACAAGGAAGGCAAGCTGATATAAAAAAGCGAGTAAGACAGGGTTGTAGTTTATCACCTATATTATTTAACCTGTATGTCAAAGAAGCAATAAGAAAAGGTGAAAGAAAAATTCAGAGCAGGAGTGAAAATTCAGGAGGAGATGATATCAATGCTAAGATATGCAGATGACATAGCTGTACTTGCTGAGAAAAATGAAGATTTAGAGGGAAAGTTGAATGGAATGAACACCTTGATTAATGAGGAGTTTGGGTTCAAAATCAATAGCAAGAAACAATGGTTATGAAGAGTAGCAAAATTGAGGTCAATGATCGTATGAGTATTAGAATAAGCACTTTTGCTATTTGGGAAGCAAGATGGGCGAAGCAAGTTAGATATTAAGAGCAGAATAGCACAACCAAAAAAATGCATTCACAAGAGAGACCTATTAATATCACAAACCCATGCATGTACAGTCAATACGTGTGATGGAAGACAAATTGATAGACAGAGAAAAATGATTTGACTGGTTGACAGTAGGTCATCTCAAGGGACAAACGGAGAGCCTCTTGGTAGCAGCACAGGACCAGGCCCTTAAAACAAGATATTTTAGGAAACATTTTTTAAAGAGAATATAGATAGTAATGTCAACTGTGCCAACAGTATGAAGAAACAATAGCTCATATAGTTTCTGCCTGTCCAACCTTGGCAAAAAATGAATACATACACCACCACGATAATGTTTGCAAAATTGTACAGTACAGTATCTGAAAAGAATACAAGATAGATGTAACCAATAAGAGGTATGAACATAATCCACAACCAGGTATTACCAAAGAAGACATAACAATCACTTGGATCCAGCAAGTAGGAATTGATACATCAGTAACAGCTAACAAACCTGACATAGCGCGAACGAGAGAGACAAATCTTGTCCATTAATAGAAATTGCAGTGCCCAAAGATATGGACATCTCATGAAAAGAAGCTGAAAAGAATCTAAAATACACAGACTTAAAAATAGAAATTCAGAGAATGTGGAAAACAAAAATAGACATCATACAATCTCATAACCTGAGGAAAGTATCGTAGCTGCTATATGGATTATATCCAATCCTAGGAATGTGGTTCATTCTCAGCTGGAAGAAAGATACCATCATTAGCTGAGATAAAAATTATAATAATAATAAAATTAAAGAAATGCTACAGCATTTACACAACCGGAAGATGCCTGATAAACATAACCTTCATAATTTCTGGATGAAAAACTTATGTCATCCATCAATATCTTGCAACTTCCCTTACTTAAATGACAAAACATCCCAAAGACATGCCAATGTTTTTAACTTTCGGAAACATATTCCTCAAAAGTAAAAGATAAGATACAAAAATAGTAGAGAACTATAGACCTGTTACTTGCCTCCCAACTTTGTATCAAGTACTAACAAAATGTCTTACCAATAGAATATACGTATATTTGGAACAAAACAAAATTCTTACTGAAGAGCAGAAGGGATGCTGCAGAAACCACATGGGATGCAAAGAACAGTTGATAATACACAATGTTGCCACAAGTCAACCTTGGAAGAGCCGAAGAAACATCCTAGTGGCTTACATCGATTCTCAGAAGGCATTTGACAGTCTTCCACATTCCTGGTTAATAGAAATCCTTAAAATGTATAAGATCAGTCCAGTCATCGAAACGTGGTTAGATTCCTGCATGTCTAAATGGCGAACAACTTTCAACCTACAAACAAAACAAAAGACAATACGCACTGGAGAGATTCCAATAAAAAGAGGCATCTTCCAGGGAGACTCGCCATGAAAGCACACTGCTATTTTGCCTCGCCATGAATCCTCTATCTAGACAGTTCAGTGAAACACGTTATGGATTTCAAATAAAATCTAGTCGCCCAAAAACCATAATCAATCTCATCTTTTCTATATAGATGACATAAAAACGTACGCTTTCAATGAAACTCAGCTTAATCAAATTCTTAAAATTACAGCTGACTTCTCTACTGATATTGAAATGATTTCTAGCCTCGATAAATGCAAAACTCTACACATAAACAAAGGAAAAATAGATGCTGCAACTAACAAAATAGAAAATGACTTTGCCATATAATCGTAAAATGAAAATGAAACCTACATATTTCTAAGGATTTTACCAAGGAAAGATGATGAAGCACTCTACTATCAAACATCATTTGCTGGAGAAGTGTCTCATGAGAATTAAGAACATAGTACAATCTGAATTATGATCAAAGAACATGATTAAAGCTATTAACACCTTAGCAATGCCTGTACTGATACATTACTTAGGAATCACATCATGGTTGAACACAGATATACAGGATATTCAAAGAAACACCAAGGTATTAATGACACAAGATATAGCGGACCACTCCAAATCCTCCATTGAAAGATTGTGTTTATCTCAAAAAATGGGAGGAAGAGGTCTGTCAGACTTATCAAGGCTACACAGTCAACAAATTAATTCCCTGCAAGATATTCTTGCATCGTAAAAAAGACACCAGTCGCCTTTACATCAATCAGTAGCACAAAGCGATAAATTGTACACCCCTTTCAGGTTAACAAAGTCCGACGTGGGTTGCACAGTGCACCAGAACATCAGAGGGAAATGGTAAACACCTGGAAAGAAAAACAACTGCACNGAGGCAGACCACGAAGCATCTAACATGTGGCTAGTAAAGGGCGATCTGTTTGCCGAGACAGAAGAGTACCTGTTAGGAATTAAAGACCAAATTATCAACATCCTTAATTAGAGGAGATATATCCTAAAAGACCCCACTGTAAGCGACAGCAAATGTCGTCAATGTCATCTCGTGGAGAAAACTATTCAACACATCACTGCAGGATGCAAACCGTTTTGCTCAATTCAAGATCAAGTGATGAAAACAAAGAATTATCTGAAATATATTATCAGGGACCCCGACGCCAGGGACGATAAATGTACAAAATGCAAGAAGAAACCTGAAACTATCCAACATGTGTCCGCAAGCAGTGCTCTCTCTCAATCCGACTACTTACGTCGTCACAACCAAGTGGTTGCTATTATTCGCCAGAGCTTAGGCATTAAGTTCGAACTGTTAAAAGAGAGTTCTCCATACCACAAATATATTCCTTCTCCTGTAGTGAACACGGATAGATTCACTTTGTACTATGAGAAATCTATAATTACAGACAGATGTGTTCCTAGCAATACACACGACAGACCTAAGAGATAAAAGGCAGGAAACTGCGTTTTTGATTGGCACTGCCGTGCCAAACACACAATATTGAGAAAATAATAGTTGAAAAGAAACCGAGTACGTGGACCTGAGTAACAAAATCAAGAAGATCTGGAAGCTCCATAAAGTGTGCATTGTGCCAATTGTTTTGTCAGCCACTGGTGTAATGTGAAAACAGTTGCATGAAAGTCTTAAGATTCTTGACTTGAATAAAAATATTTATATACTCATACAAAAAGCTGTCATTGTGAGAAAGTTCTTGAGTGATATATAGACGGATGTGCTTGGCTCTGTTGCCCCTACTTTGTCTTATACCAGCAGCAACGCTGAGGGAACAAACAAAATAATAGTAATAATAATAATAATACAATGGGGTATCACTACACTTTGTTCAACAGACTAAAACTTCTTTTGAGCTCCTGCATTGTCTTCAGCACTCCGTTGGTTTGACTTCTGTAGCTAGCAATACAATCTCTGCATTTTGATTTTACAATCTTAGCAATACTACGTTATTTTCATTAACAAGAACTTTCGTATCGTTTCTTTCTTCTCAAATCATTTGCTTTTTTATTAAATCATTTCTTTTGTATTTGAAAATTGATATCAATTAAATATTTTTAAGGATATAATTTAATATTTTCAGAATTATTATTTTTGTTTCGTATTGAAAAAATCATAATTATATCGTGATCATTCAAACAAAGGTCGAAATTTACAATTTACTTTTCTAGACGTACATACTAGAATCACCTAATGTCCATCAGCCAATACTCCACCAAAAGCTGAAGCCCATGAACAATTTTAAAAACATTCTTCATCAAGCAAGCAACTGCATCCTTACATGAGTAAAGTACTAACTGAATGAATCAGCAGATTATTCTGTTTAATAACAAGAAAAATAATATCACAAAAAATGCAAGTAACATCACAATTTCACAGAAACAGAAACTTTTCTTCTTCGAAAAACTAAAAGTTCGTTCAACTTATTCAACACACTCGCTCTCTTTTCCTACTTAAAGTTGAACAAGACATTCAGATTTATTCATTTACTAGACATGTAAACAAGTAAAATTATCTCCAATAATTGTCCTCACACAACAAATACTAAATGATTCTAATACCTCAACTATTCTTTCTTTCTGAAAAGGCATCATTAAGATTGTACAGATTTCCCATCACCAAAATTGCATCCCTTTGAATTCATTTGGGGGATCAGTAGATTCTCGCAAATAAAACCCACACACTTCCACAATTCGGGCACACGCTCTAAAATTGTCACATATCTTTCACATACCTCAGAAATTGCTGAAAACAATACTATATGCTAATATAAACTGGTTATTGAGATTGGTTCGAAAGAAAAAATAACACTATTCCATAATGCCGACGTTTCAAAAATCTATATATCCTTCTTCAAGGCTACACACACACGGTCTACAATTAGCCGTTCTTCTAATTTTCTAGCAATAAGTTAAACACTGAATAATAAATAAAAAACATACCTGTATAAATTTGCAATACAACACCTCACTCATCAATCACAAATCTTTCTAGCACTTCATCATAATCAGATGTGTCAGAAAAAATTCATTGAACTGTTCAATTTATGCTGTAAAGAAGGGTATCTATCTTATAAATGGAACTTTTATGGAATGTTTGACGGTGTAGCAATGGGGTCTCCAATAGTGCGTATTATTGCCAATATAATGATCAATACTTTGTTGGACAATGTTTTACCAAAATTACCATTTCAAGTGTGCATGATTTATAAATATGTGGATGACTTTTTGTTAGGTGTCCCAAAGGGGAGTAATGACATTCTTTTAAATACTTTTAACCAATTTAATCACAAGCTAAAGTTCACAGTTGAAAAAGAAAAGAATAATAAAATAGCATTTCTTGATTTATTTGATTGATTAGGAAGGAAGAAGGTTGCATTGATATCGATTGGTACAGGAAAGGTATAAAGTCAATGCGATACTTGAATTATAAGTCACACTATCCACTATACCAGAAAAGCAACATGGCTTTGGGTCTAAAGTTTAGAGCTTTGAAATTATCAGACAAAAAATTTCATTAGAAAAAATGATAGTTATTTCGGCAATATTAATAGCAAATGGTTTCCCCAAAGGATTGACAAATAACTTACTATATAATAGAACCAATAAAACAGTTCTGAACTTGGATAATGATAAGAATAGCGAGCAATATACATCCATGATTTATGTTCAAGGTTTATCGGAAGCTCTGGGTAGGCAAATAAATGACAAGTTAAGTGATGCTAAAATAACATTTAAGAATAAGAATAGTCTGGATACTATGGTGTCTTCTAAATTAAAAGACTGTGTCAAGAAAGATGATAGGTGTAATATTGTATACAGAGTCACTTGCAGTGACTGCAATATTTTGTCTAGGAAAAAAAAGGGCAAAAACTGGCAAAATGGATGACTCAGCACCACACTGATTGTACCAAAAAGAATCCAGGCTTTGCTTTAAGCAAACATACCTTTAACTTTGATGTGATACACATATTGGAAAACAAACCATTGCACAGGAAACATTTATTTAAAGAAATTGTGTACATTGCACAGCATAAAAATGCGTGCAATTAAAAGTGATACAGACAGTTTAAGTAACATATGCAAACGTCGAAAAAAACAACTGAAGTTCTTAATCTCCATACTAATATGTATTATTTGTGTTATTTAGTCATGTTTATATAAAGTAAAAAATAAAATAATTACATGATTAAAAGTCTTTCGTTGAAATTGCTTTGTACACATTCAATAATGCGCACAATCATATTTGTCCATTAAGTCAAAATTTTAAATTGTGTCCCCAAACTTCTTTTATCAAATTTTATAGAAGAAAATGTAAATTGAAAAAATAATTGTTTGTGTATTACTTCCAGCATAATTGGAGCAATTACTTAAATGTAGCTTCGTAGTACAAGTTGTAGTAATTTATTATTAAATTTTAATTCACATATTTGAAAATTGTGACACTGGACAAAAAATGAATTTATTTTTGTAGAATAAATACATAATTTGAGACTTATTTTGTTTTATTGTAACAACTTACATGTAAATATACAGAAAAAAAGAATTTTCGTAAATTACTGGGTATCAATTCTGTTTACATGTGAATAACGAAATTGGACAAAGTGAACATTTTAAATGATAATGCACAGTTTAAAATTAATGGAAAATAGTTTATAAATCATTTTGATCACTGCTGATATCAAAAATGTTAATTTAAATATATTTCAAAGGCACTGATTACATTTAAATAATTTTTTAAAGGATATTAATTTCTCTTCCTATGTTCATGTTATAAAATATTGACCCATATAGATGCTGGGAAGAACATTAATTTCAAGAACATAACATAGAAGTAAAATGAAAATTTAAAAAATCCCAGGTCTTAACTAAGAGCTTTGTTTATTTCTGTGTAATCTGTAATTTCCTTCTGCTTGGATTTTTAAATAATTTGTAATTACTTTGAATATTAGCAAACAACACTAAAAACTGAGGGTATTTTTGAAGGTTTTCTTCATGGTATATAATTTTTGAAATTAGCAAAAGTGAAATTTTAATACTATGAAAGTAGTGAAATATATAAATTAACAGGTGAATTTAGAATACTATATAAGAAAACAGGGCAACATCACATAAAAAACATTTTAAAAAACTCCAGACCTATCAACAGGTTTTTAATACCCTCTGTAGGATAAAATATATTTATTCTCTTCTTTGAATGTTGATGTAATCTTTGTAGGTTTGTTTAAAAATACAAAAAATATATTTTCTATTTTTTTTTGTTTTATTTGTGAAGTTTTAAAGATTTAATGTCCATTAATGAAGTTTCTTTTGTAAATTCTGGGCACCACAGGATAGTTCCACTAATAAATTAGAAAAATATAAGTGTCACACTGATAAAATGAAGTTCCTAAACTGTTCTTATAGTAATAAAAACCTGAAATGTACAATACTACACTTAATACTACAGATGAGATGGCTACAATATACCACATAAGTCCTTTGAATAGATCAGATAGTGTAATCATATATGTAAGGGATAATCTACAGACAATAACTAATGTTACAAAAATAGACTGATTGAGTGTTATAGTAATTCAATCGACCACGACTTATATATATTAATGAATTCCCTTCAGTGGTCTGATCGCCTTACAAGGTGAGTAAAAACTGATATTTTGTCGCAGTGCACAGATGTTTCTTTGGAATGGTGAATAACAACAAGCCACCAATTTACATTCTAGAAATTACTTCAACTTTTAAATCAAACAACTCTGAAAATGGTGCTGGACAAGTTATTCCTGTAAAGATCTTCATTGCTCTTATCAAATTATACCTCAAGATAAAGATATAAGCAATCTTGTATTCAAGATAAAAGAGAACATTTATTTTAGAGGACACCAATTGCTCCAAATAATTAGTTTCATGGAAAACCTGCATTCTCTTTGTGAACTAGCAGAAGTATTATTGACATTATTATTCAGAGTAAAGTTTAGTTAAGGAAAGTTATCATAAATAAAAACAACACATTTTAAGTAATGAACTCCCATTCATATTCATTACTTAATACCTCTCATTAAGTCAAGTCACCATTAAAAAAAAAAAAAAATTTAAGTAATATTTGGAGCAACTACACACTAATAGTACCATAATAGAAATTAAAACTAAATAAAATATCAGCTTTTTAATTAACTTTCCTTTCACTCCTACCAATCTCGCTACATATGCATCATTTCCCATTTCATTAATGCACAATATACATTTACTTCTGACACTCTTTTATCATTAATATAAGGAGAAAACCTCAAAGGTATTAATAAATAAATGTAACACAGCATGGGAATATTTGCAATATTTATACGGAAAAATGAAATAGTAAATAGTTAGTATAAAGTACAACATAGGAGGTGTTCACTTTTCATAATACCACAAGATTAGTTTCAATAAGCAGCTTAATAATAGTTAAATACTAATCAACAACAGCCAATCTTACCTTCAAATAGGGGCTGCATTTCCCCAAAAGGATAACTCTATGAGCTTTCAACAGCCCTCTATTTCCATGTCCCTTTTCTTATTTCCTTCTTTGCTTTCAGCACCTTCTGGCAGCGCTAGGCACCTATGCATTGTATCATTGTATTTAACAGAGTATTTCTATGCCATCCCCATATGTACTGAGACAGACCTAGATAAATGTGTGACTAAAACCCCACAGGTAGACTAAAATGAGTATTTACTATTTTTTGCATTATTTCCCACAAAAGGATTTAGATAAAATTAGCTCATTTTCATTTGACTGTTTTAGGGTAAATACAGTGAGTGCAGAAATACGTTCAGTCTAGAAAACTACTGCTTTTCTAGGCAATAATGCGTTTCCTGAACAAATATATAGAATCATGCCATGATGTAATAGACAAAGTAGTCCATATGATCAATGACCAAAATACAAAAAAACAAAAAGAAAGAAAAAAAAGTTAGAAAGTATTACTTCGATTAAGTAAAAACCCTAGAAAAATTAAATAATTGAAAAATAATGTTATGCATTAATGAAATATTTTGTATGATGGAGGAAGGCTGTATTGTTTCACACATTGAAGTTACAGTCATATCTGCAGAAAGTGATACATAGGCTAAAGCGAGATATAAAATGAATAAAAAGTAAGAAATTATATATTGATGGCTGTGTGAAAATAAATTCAAAATAAATATTTATAGAAAAATTGTTTTTAATACTTTAGGGAATTGCAAATATAGTACACCAAAATATTTAGCTTGAATATTACATATATAGTATTAAAATAAGTTGAATACTCAAAATACCTTGGAGTGCTAATAGATAAGCATAAATAATGGAAGTATTGTATAAAAAATATTGTTTAATATAGTCGTTACCTGCTACACTTCTTTGCTAAACTATAATATATTCTAAACATTAAAAAGTTGATGACCAAGTATTATGGAATATTTAATAGATTAGCAATGGAATTATTGCATGGTGTTTTGTTTATAATACAACACTTAAACCTTTAAGTTATTACAAGAATGTATATTTTTAAAAATATAAAAAAAAAATGGAGCCTAAAAATAGTTCCTTTGGAATGTTAAATTAAAAGAACAATACACTCTCAACAGCGTGATATTGAATTATGCGGCTCAATAAACAAGATTATTGAAAAGATTGTTACATAAGAATCAGGCTTCCAGAATCAAGTTTGCAAGTTGGTAGAAATTACACACATATCATGCTACAAAGGGATTGCATGATTTGCCAAACAATTCATAAACATTGAATTTTAAAATGATCTCAAATTGAAATAAGTTTAAAAATTGTATATTTAATCAGAAAGGTCATCAATATATCTAAGTCAAGAATACATAAATATAAATGTAAATGATATAATATCCATAAATCATTATTCATCAGAAGTAAGAATTCTAATGTAATACACAGTTCAGTTATACGATAGTTTTTAGTTCAAATAATTGTGTTACATTAATAGAAGAGATGAAAAAGTTATTTCAATATCTTAATATCCTTTTGTTTAGTTGGTAAGTATCAGACCAAACACAGGTAATTTATTATCTATTGTGGGATACAATTATATACAAAAAAGAAAGGAAAAAAAGATATGTCAAAAATTACAAATGGTTTAGTTGAAATAGAATATTTTATACATCAGTTAACAAGTTAAAATAGATTTCAATAAATGGGTCAATCAATGCCAGAACAAGGGGTCGAAAGAATATTTCAAAAATTAAAATAGTTTCAGTAAGAGACATCACTGCTATGTTATTCCTCATAATGATCTCTAGAAAAAAGTATTAAATGTTATTTACTTCTCTAGAATTCATTCCTGAAGTCTGGAACATCCACTCCATGAACTGTCCTCAAGGTTAATCTGAAGAATACAGAAGTATTTTTTGGCAACAACATATAATTTTAAGCAACATTTGGATTTACACGGGACATAACAAAAAAAAAATTGAATTTTGATTCTTTTGTTAACTTATTACAAAACTAACAGTAGCACAATTTATGTCTATCATTATTGTATTATTAAATTATAAACTTTTATGACCTCTTGTTGTCAATGAATTATAGTTGTTTGTCTACAAAGGGTCGTAAATGTTTATTATTTAACATCATAATAAAACTTCATAAAATGCATCCACTGCTTGAACAATAGTTTAATTTCCTCTAAAATTGAGTAGTGGGCATTATTAAGCACCATGGATTTGCCTGATCTGGTTATGTAGACTCTGGGGTGTCACAGTGAAGAAGCAAGAGAGGACAATTTTGTTGTCACACACTAGTGCTGATCTCGATGCTGTAGATCACTTTGAAGAAATAGTTTCTCAGCAAGTACTGATCAGTGATTTGACTAACTGATCAGCCCACCTCTTTGGTCAGGTAAACATTTTCCACTCTTCCATTATCGTAATTATAATCGATAATTAACAGGTTTAATTATACATTGTTTGACAATTTTACCTAATACTCAAAATCATTCTAACAATTCTGTGTAACAATTTGGTCACATTTTTGTAACGATTGTCCACAGAGAGGATACTTTACAGTTGCATCTTAAATATACTCATGTGGAGAATCCAAATCATGCCTAAATCTTTTATTAATCTACTGCTTGCTTGTGAGTCAGAGTGGCTCAGTGGGTAGGGAGCAGAGCTGGATGGCTGCAGTTCCATCCGTGGAGGGGACGGGATTAATTCATCAAACCTCAACATCCAGAGACTGACTCCCACCTCCCCCCCTCCTCCAACTCCTCCTCCTCCTCCTAACGGTTGAGGACGAGGAATTGTAGAGCTCCCCAGACAGAACCGGATATCCATTGGACGTCCATTTCATGTCCGCAACATCCCAAACACATCCGTGGATTTCACAGATGTCCTATGGACGTCAAGCACCGTACATCACGAGAAGGTCCCGAAACGGATATCCGATGCCGGATGTTCTACAGATTATTCAATGAAAAAATGTTTTGTATTTTTAAAAAATGTTTTGTAATTTGGATTATTAATACTTATCTCGTTTAAAGTACTACAACATAAAATTTATAAAAGAATTAAGAATATGTATATTGAGACCGTGCATTCAATTAAATAATAATTAAAAAACACGTTCTCAAAATTTAATAAATAATAACTATTTAGAAATCGTAGCTAGCAGATGGGAACGCAGAGGGTGGTCTGGAGCAAGCATGGGAAAGTATTGCCGGTAAAACCTCACAGGCTCTTTAGAAATATAAGAATACAAAAAAAGAACCATAAAACTCATCATTTGCAAAGATTCAAAGAAGCAGCGCCGAAACCACATGCCGAGGGACAGACAAGTTTGAACATGCAAAATTAAAAAAGGACTCTTTAGAAATACGAACCTCAAAATCCATTTTAACAGAAAGACTTCAGAAAGAGCGGATGTAAAGGAATATTATTTTCCCAAGGCAATAAGCAATTGAACATTTGACGAGAGCGAAAAGGTCGAGGCGGTAGAGGATGTCAAAGAAGGGTCTAGTAGTCCAGGTACTCGCGTCGAAAAAGAAAAGGCAAAGAAGTAGGTATGCGCACATGTCAGGGGATGTTAGTTGGCAAAGGACGGAGGGATGTTCTCACCGAAAACACGCAAATGCTAAATTCGAAAGAAGTTATAAAAATTTAAGGTCAAAAAGGATGCCGACAGCCGAAACATGTTTCAACTGGGAGAGCAGCTCTAGAACGTCGTAAAATCATAAAACTGGGGATCTGAGGATCTTGCCGCAGACGCAGCTGCGCAGAAAAAGATCACAAAGGGTATTGTTTGTAAGGAACAAAATGGCCGATGGATCTTCGTTTCTAGCTACCGAAGTATGGAAAGAAAGAAAAACTGAAACCACCAAAATCGAAAGTCACTAAGGGCGGAGCCAAGTGAAACTAGTGGTTAAATGAAATAGCAACTAAATTCTTCTTCGGGAATATCCAATGAAATTGTAGAGGGGAGAAAACCAACAGACGTACGTTGGAGGGAAGAAATCATGAGAAGGAGAACATCACGTGACGATATTTTTTTATAAAAAGAGGGGTGCGAAAGCACTGGGGATCCGTAGATCCAGATATTTAGATAGCATTTAGACAGACAGCGAAAGTTTATTTGGTGTAGTGAGCACACGCAGCATAAGTTTTTATTTTGGGGCGCATAGAACAGCAATTTTCGTGTAATTGAGCGAGCAGAGCACATGATGAGTTTTTCAGCTTTTTAGTTGAAATTATTTTGAATAACATTTTCAAGCTGTTACAAACAATTTATTTAACGAGACGCAGTTTTAATGACAGTACAAACAAAAGAGCGAATCGTTACGAGTGAACAACTTTTGAGTGATGAACCATTCTGTTCAATATGTGTTTAAAAATTTATTAACTTTCTAATATTTATGAAATTAATCGATCTGCTGGTGAACAATATTTAGTGAAGTGGAGTAGCAAGGAACACCAAATTTAATCGCCAGTAACGTGTAATTGACAATATTTTTGATCAAAATTCTGAACGGTGATCTGTGAGAAACGGTGAAGCAACCGTCATTAGGAACTAGTTCGTTACGCTAAGAAATCCGACCAGTTAATTGAGTGACTCTCGCGAAGAAAGGAAGCAGTAAATTCAGGGTGAAGCTTCCGCCGTGTAATCAGTTTCGAGTAATTGTGAGCCAAAAATTGGCAACGTTCTTGTACAGTCACATACCGTGTGTACACTTTATGTTCAGTCCGAAGGCACAGTATTGATGATTAGACAAGTGACCACGAAGCTATAATTAAATATGGCAATGAACGTTTAATGTAAAAATAGAGCAAACTGATTTAAGGTTCAAAATACGACTCTGACTCAAATCACGATGGAGAAATAAATAACGGTGTTAGCGGTAAAGAAGACGAGACTGGTCAAAGCTGTTCGAAAAGGAATCGAAGAGGTGTCTTCAACAGCCATTCGAATGACGTTACAAACTGGTTCATCATCTAAGTCAGACATCATCAAAACAATTTAATAACTGTAAAAAGTGTAACGTTCCCAAATTTGTGTAAGGCCCACTAAAAGTGTAATAATATGTGATTATGCAAGTGTAAATGTGCTACGTACAAAA
>NNCF01127935.1:355443-398685 GCA_002313205.1 Laupala kohalensis | reverse complement strand
GTATTACGCCTCAGGGTCTTCGAAGCGGCCGAGGGCTAAGAGCCCTCCTGCTTCAGATAAAAATAAGGATAAGAAACAGAACTTTTCACATGAAAATGTTTTTATTGTCATGACACTTATAGACGGGACACTTGAAAAAGTATCCCCGTTCTATATCTACAAAGGATTTCAGGGTTTGGTTGGAACGCTTAAATCAATTAAAATGTTGCGAAATGGGTCAATGCTGTTGCAAACCAACACCAACAAGCAAGCGTTGGCACTTTTAAAATGTACTTTGTTGGGAGAGTTCCCTGTGAAGTGCGAGCTCCATGCTGCGCTTAATCGCAGTAACGGGGTCGTAAGTTGCAGGGACATTATTGATATGGCAACAGAAGAACTAGTTGTAGAATGGGAGGCTGACCATGTAGTTGAGGTCAGTCAAACCATGAGGAAGGTAAATGGTGTTTTCGTGAAGACCAGTTCCTTCATCGTGACATTTGACTGTCCTAAATTACCAAAGGAACTGAAGGCTGGATGGCTGAACCTGCCGGTCCGTCCCCTTATACCAAATTCTCTGCGCTGTTATAAGTGTCAAAGGTTTGGACACACGGCAACATCGTGTAAGGGACATGACACCTTTTGAAAGTGCGGAAAGAGGCACACGAACCCGGCGTCTCATGCCCAGGGCCTGCAAAGTGCATTAATAGCACAGGCAGTCACCCGGTATAGAGTAGGGAGTGTGTCGCCTTTCTGGAAGAAAAGAAAGTGCAGGAAATTAAATCTACGGAGAAGATCCCGTACGGTGAAGCGCGGAAGAAATACAGGGCTTTATACCCTGTATTTTCTACCAGTTACTCCACCGCAGCCAAGACTCCAAAATAGATAAAAACCGTATCTGTTCAGGCCGATTTCACTGACGTGTCTACGACAACGTCGTGCGCATGTCAGGGCAAATGTGGAAAGAAAAATGAGTCAGCCCTTCCCGAGAAAGTTAAATCAATACCAACTGCGCATCCATCTACTACAAAAACACCAAGTAGTAATAAACCTACTGCAACAAAAACACAAAGACAAAGCCTGGTTCTAGAGCTAAACCCGTGAAACCTGTACAATTACCAAGCAAAAAATCGCACAGGCGTAAAAAGAACGTCTCTGCGCTTTCTTCCTCGGAGTCAGAACGTGTATTGTCCGACGGTGACGCGGAAATACACATTCACAAACCTGACCCCGGAGGTTCGAAACACTAATGGCTTCCATACTTCAGTGGAACCTTAATGGCTATAGAACTCAACGTGAAGAGTTACAACTCTTAGCGCGTCGTAATCTGATCTGTATTTGCCTGCAAGAGACACACCTTTCACCAGAACACTCACCCTCTCTGCGAGAATACAGCGGCTTCAGATATGACGACACCACGGGAGATCGAGCAAGAGGTGGAGTTGCCGTGTTTGTTAGAAACACAATCCTCTGCTCACCTGTTCTCCTACAAACTCAAATTCAGGCTATAGCAGTCAAAGTTCATGGCGTGACAACCATGACCGTGTATTCTATATATCTTCCTCCGTCACGAGATTTTTCGGAGACCTCCCTTCGGGAAGATTTAATTCATTTAAAAAGGGAAACTGCAGAGAGCACACCATTTGACTTTCGTTCTACCAACTGGAAACCATACAACTCTCCCTTCTCTATGTGGGAACTTGAGTCAGCTCTAGCGACAGTCCACAACACTGCTCCTGGCCCTGATTCAATTCATTATGAAATGCTGAGACAACTCAGTCTCGAGTCGAAAGAATATCTTCTGGATATTTTTTACCTTTCTTGGTCCGAGGGAGTATTCCCTAATTCCTGGAAGGAAGCAACGCTTATCCCTTTATTAAAACCAGGTAAGGACAAAACGAACATTAGTAGTTATCGAAGTATTGCCTTGACGAGTTGTGTTGGTAAAACTCTGGAGAGAAGTATCAACCGACGGCTCGTCTGGTATCTTGAACGGCATGACTTGCTGAGTCGATCTCAGTGTGGTTTCAGGAAGTTCCATTCCACCCTGGACAACTTACTTCTCCTGGAATCAGCAATTCAAGATGCTTTCGTCCGAAGACAACATCTCATCGGAATATTCTTTGACATCGAGAAGGCTTACGATACTACTTGGCGTCATGGCATTTTACAACAACTCTATGCCTGGGGATTTAAAGGACGTCTTCCTCTGATGCTCATGTCCTTTTTGGATCAACGTTCCTTCCGCTATAGAATTGGAAGAGGCACCTCGGGTCTCCTTCTCCAAGAGAACGGTGTTCCTCATGGCTCAGTCTTGAGTGTGACCTTATTTGCAGTGGCCATAAACAGCATAACGTCTGCTGTGAAGATTCCTGTTTTACACTCTCTTTTTGTCGATGACTTTGCTATCTTTTTTCATCACAGACTGTCACAGGTGCGGAGCGACAAATCCAACTCGTCCTTAATAGATTATACCACTGGTCGAAAACGACAGGTTTTCGTTTCTCTGCTGAGAAAACACGCTGTGTTCTTTTCAGTAGGAGACCAAGCCTTCTGGCAGAACCTCACCTCGCCCTGGGGAACAACGTTCTCAAATTCTATCCTTTTGTGAAATTCTTAGGTCTAATCTTTGATCAGAGATTGAATTGGATTGAACATCTAACAGACGTAAGAGCAAGAACATTAAAATCTCTGAATTTATTGAAGTCCCTCAGTAGCAGGGAATGGGGCGCTGATCGCTACTCCCTGCACCAGTTTTATCGAGCATTCATAAGATCTCGGCTCGATTATGGCTGCATTGTATATAGTTTTGCTCGTGCAAGCTATTTAAAGAAGTTGGATAGTTTCCACCATGCAGGAATTCGACTAGTTACGGGAGCATACCGCACTAGTCCCATTCCGAGTTTGTATGTCGAGAGTGGCGAACCATCTCTTTCCCTCCGGCGGCAAATCCTCATGCTACGACACTTTTGCCACTTGCAAACTTTACCCGACAATCTGGTGCACAACGCGGTTTTTCATCCATCCTCTTCTTCCATCCGTTTCTACAACAACAGACTGAGAGCAACCAAACCTTTTGGATATCGCTCCAAACAAATTTTGGAAACCTTAAATATACGCACACCTAATGTCTTACATCAAGGTTTTAGTAAGTCTCCCCCTTGGGCTTTGCACAAGCCGAAGATTATTTTCGATCTTCTGCATCATGACAAGAAGAACACTCCAGCTCCGATGTTGAGGATATACTTTCAGCTAATCCTCTACAAATACCGGGACCGTATCCCTGTGTTTACCGACGGGTCGAAGCAGGCTGATGGTGTCGGCTGCTCCGTGGTATTTCCCCGTGAGACCAGTGGCTACCGTCTAGGCGACTTGTGCAGTGTTTACACTGCTGAGTGCTACGCCATATTGCGAGCATTGCGAACTACAAAGTGCTCCCGCGGATCACATTTCCTGATTTTTTCTGATTCTCTGAGTGCCCTCCAAGCAATCCAGAACATGTATCCAGGTGATAAGCTGATCCAGAACATCCAGGATGTACTTTTCTCACTGCAAAATGATGAAAAGAACATAATATTTTGCTGGGTTCCCGGTCACGTGGGTATCAGTGGAAATGAGGAAGCAGACGATTCCGCAAAGACGGCTTGCCTCAGGAATCGCGTGGATTTCTCCACGATTCCAAAACGACATCACCTAAATTCTGTCAAGATAAGGATTCTGATTGAATGGAGCATTGAGTGGTTAGCTGTGGAAAGGAATAAGCTCCGACTTCTCAAATGTTGTGTTAAGTCATGGAGCAGTTCCTGTAGGCCAGCCCGGCGCGACGAGGTCTTGCTGACCCGCCTGCGCATAGGACATTGTCCTCTCACTCATAGGTATCTCTTACTACTTGATGATGAACCCGTTTGTGAGGAGTGTAGCTGTTCTCTGACAGTGCGTCACCTACTAACTGATTGCAGAAGATACTCAAGTATACGGACACAAATTGGTCTGGCTGCAGATTTACCAACAATTATCGGAAATGAAACGGTTAATGTTAATAAACTATTGAATTTTATGAGTAGATCGGGGCTCCTCCCACAAGTTCTCGAGAGGATGTAAAAATATGCATTTCTTTTTCATCTTTCCTGTCTTCTTTCTTTTCATCGTTCGTTTCTGTAATTCGAAAATATAATATTTAAAAATTGTTTTCCTTTTTTGCGAAATAATGTATTAGTATTCTGTTTTCTTTTCTTTCATTTTTCTATTTAGATATTTGTTGACTTCAGGAGGGTTTTTTAGTGGGTATGGTCGAGATATTTGGCGAGTCCTACACACGGGGAAGACATTACGGCTCTTCTCTATGGTGCGAAACTGCATGTTTCCCTACTTGCATGGGCTCTAATGACCTCGATGTTGAAGAACCCTAAAGCCCCAACCAAAAAAAAAAAAACTAAAATAGAGTTCGAAATTTTTATTGCTATTTTACTGTGCCGTCGAAACCTATTTTCCTTTTTTATATAAAGTGTCACCGGTTGCACTTCGCATTCGATGGACTACGCGATGAAACATTGAAATCTTGCAAAAATGTCTTTTTTCCTCTGGAAGTCTTAGAACGGACGTACCCCTCATTTTGGTCCGGTGGTATCACTCCCAGAGAGCAAGGTGAGTCTAATCTTATATAATCTAGTAATCATATGTATTAAGTATTTGTACTAGTCGTACAAGCATGAAACTTGGTTCATCTTGTAGCTAGAGAAAGACAACGAATGTTAAAATTCCTTATATATGATATTATCAATTAAAACAAACATTTTTCTATAATTTAATATTACGTAAATCACAGGAAAACATTAGCTTATGGATGTGCCATGAAAACTTGTCAAAGCAACCTCGAATGTTTTGTTTGTTTACAAAAGAATTATACGTCTAATGGCGGCGAACTGCAGAAGAATCGTATTGGAATGTTAATCAAAGGATAGTGTTCAAGTTATTTAAGGTTTTACAGACATGTTAAAAGATTTGTGTACTATATATGTGTTTAGTTGTCTCGTGTCTGTGCAATAAATAGTGACAAAAATTGTATGTTAGAAAACTAGTTTGAAACGGCATCAACGACTAATTCCTAAACGTAATCGTAGTCTAGTTTCATTCGTGGAAATAACATTTTTTAAATAATGCATCGTATGCGTTTTTTGAACTATTTGCTCAGGTACGCATTTTTATTTAATTTACAATATTTATAATGCCAAAGTATGTTTTTGAATACGTGAGATACATATAAGGAATCTATCATTGACCTTGACAAGTTTAATATAACTCTCCTTGAATGTATTCGTAGTTTTGAATAAGTATGTAGTATTGATATTGAAATTCGTTTGACTATTTTGAAAAGTGCAAAAGCTATGAACATTATAAATTCTATCGAGTTTTTATTTTATCAATAAAACATGTAATCAACAAGCGGTGGTAATTTGTATAGATTCCCAGATTCATTTCTAAAGTAAATTTACTTTCGTACTGAATGAATTTTTAGGCAAGAAACAATAGTCTCACGTGAAAGAATGTTTGATTAGTTTTATGTTTCACAACAGTGTTTAATGTCCAACATGTAACGTATATATTAATTTATTTAAGAAATTTTTCGGTATCTTTTAGAATTCGTCCTACGTATTTACATTTTATTTTTAATATGATCCGATTCATTCATTCTTTTCAATAGTTTGTTTACATTCTTAAAGAATAAAGTACAAGCATGAAACTTGGTTTATCTTGTAGCTGGAGAATGACAATGAATGTTTAAATTCCTAAAATTTAACAATATTTATTTTAAGGTACATTTTAGGTTGATTTAATATTACGTTAATCACACGAAAACATAAGCTTATGGATGTGAATGCAAATTTGTCAAAGCCACCTTGAATGTTAGTTTACAAAAGTATTGTACGACTAATGGAAGCGAATTGCAAAAGAATCGTATTTGGATGTTAAGCAAGGAATACTATAAGATATTTAAGGTTTTATAGACATCTTAAAAGTATTGATAACAATATGCGTGTAATTGTTTTGTGTCTGTATGCAAAAATTTAGTAACATAAATTGTATCTTTGAAAACTAATTTGAAATGAAAACAATGACTAGTTCTCAAACGTAATCGTAGCCAAGTTTCATTCGTCGTAATAACATTTATTCATTAATGTGTCGTATGCGTTTTTGTGAATGTTTTGCTAAGGTACGTATTTGTATTTTATTTACATATCAAATATGCTTATAGAATACGTTGTCCAAGTGTGTTTTTAAATACGTGAGATTCTTAGAAATGTATCATTTTCCTAGATATGTATGATATAATTCGCTTTGAATTATTTAGCACAAAAGAATTAAGTAATAGGAATCGAATGAGTTCAATTTGAATTGAATACATTTTTTTAGAAAGACACTATCTTTGATTTCCGACATTGGTATTTTACCTTGTGTTGGAATAACTAGAAAATAGGTGTCAGGCTGAAGTAGAGGCTAAAATTAACTCCTCTGGAAAGAATTTTCACAATAACAAATCTGAATGCACTTGCATATTAATCCCACTTTTTATAAACGTGAATATCTTTCTATAAAATAGGAATTTTTGAGTGTAGTAAATTGAGCCAGAAGGAATGAGCATCTGAATGAGATATATTTTAATAGAAACTTTTAAGCCATTTATACATTTTTGAAGTAAAGTAAATTTTCCATTAAATAATTAAGCAAAAGGAGTCTGTTGAGATAAATTATAATTGAAAACGTTTATGGGAAAAATACAATCTAGGATTTCCAACATAGATGTTCACTATTTTATGTCGGAATATCTAGATAATTGGTGTCAGGTTAAAGTAGAGTCTAAAATTATCCCCTGGGAAAGGAATTTTCTTAAAAACATATACGAAAGAAGAGGAAACGAGAGCAATTTGCATGAAAAACGAAACTTGGGAATGCCAAAATCCAGGATTTTCAAAAAAGGGTGTTGACTATTCTTACACAGCATAACTTGAAATATAGTGTCAGGTTTAATTAGAGTCTCAAATTAACTTATGTTTAGGAATTTTCTTAAAACATATATGATAGATGTTATGCCCCACGATACACATTAACCCCATTTTCTATAAAAGTAAATTTCTTCGGTTATTTTAGAAATTTTGCAGTGCAGTAAATTTAGCGAGAAATAATTAAGTAATGAAAACTGAATGAGATAAATTTGAATAGAATACCATAAATGGGAGGGACTCAAACTAGAATTTCCAACATGGAAGAACAAATCTGAAAGATAGTATGCCCCCAAATGCATGTTAAACATAACTCTAAGGTGAACATCCTCATATTTATTAGGTATTTTGAATTGCAATAAAGTTAGCAATACTTAATTAAGCAACAGGAATCGAGTAAGATCAATTTGATTTAAAAACATTATTTGGGAAAGATACAATCTAGGATTTCAAACATAGTTCACTATTATGTGCCGGAATAACTATATATTTGGTGTCAGGCTACAATATTGTCTCAAATTTTAACTCCATTTTCTATACATGTAAATAACTTCGGTTATTTTAGAAATTTTGCGGTGCTGATAATTTAACAAAAAAGGAATAAAACAAGACGAAATAGGTGAGAGCAATTAGAATGAAAAAAGGAAATTGGGAAGGACAGAATCAAGGATTTGCAAGAAAGGTGTTCACTATTTTGTTACACAATTTGAATTTTTGTGTCAAGACTAAAATAGAGTTCGAAATTTTTATTGCTATTTTACGGTGCCGTCGAAACCTATTTTCCTTTTTTATATAAAGTGTCACCGGTTGCACTTCGCATTCGATGGACTACGCGATGAATCATTTAAATCTGGCAAAAATGTCTTTTTACCTCTGGAAGTCTTAGCACGGACGTACCCGTCATTTCGGGGTCTGGGGGTGTAACTCAGAGAGCAAGGCTAGTTTTGTCTTATATAAGCCCCTTCGTGTAACTCATTCTTTCACTCACTCTTCTAGTAATCAAAATGATAGGCTACTTCTACTAGTCGTAGAAACATGAAATTTGGTACGCTCGTAGCTGTAGATCTGCATTGAATGTGAAAATTCAAAAATTTTAATTTTGAAGTTTATTTTTTGGAGGATTATGATTACGGCATAAGATAACATTGGGTTTCGATGACTCGCGAAATGGCGCCGCGTGGACGGCGAAAATTGTGATTCCTTATGTTAGAATCAACTCACGATGTAGTCGACATACACTTATTGTAACGTTCTGTAATTCAACATATCGGAAGAATAATAATGCCCGATAATGATTTCCATGTTTTGTGTTATTACATTTCTATTTCGTAATAACGTATTTAATATTGTAGATTGTAAAATTGTATCAGATGCGTTACGTAAAATGTACGTTGCTTACGTTTTGCGTTCTATTGAACTGATGAAAAAGTCAAAACGTATGAAATAAAGAAAAATAGTTGAATTTTAAATTTTGTACGAAACTTTTTTCTCCAAAATGCATGTTTTTTTGAATGAGCCGTAAATCCAAGTTACGGTAAGCAGCGGCCATGACTTGTGGTTGTAATTTATTTTTTGTATCAATTTAACACATTGGAATCTTTCAAATCTTGATGAAACATATAGTATGTGTAATAATTTCATTAATATGTTAGGAATGAATAAATTTACATTGTATAAATGCTTCAGAACGTTTTTAATTCATTGAATTCGTTTTTAATTCATTGAATTTTCTGCATAACATTTTAAGAAATAATTCGTTACTTCCAATTTAAAAATTACTTTCGTGTTTTGTACAAAGTAAAGGAATGTTACGGATATTATATTTATTCGTAAATCTGGAAGTATAATATTGACGTAATTAAATTTTTTTAATTACGGTTCGTTCATTAGTTTTCATCCTCATTTCTAGGAATAACTGTCAATATTTTAATGTTTTTAAATGACAATACTTTCAAAAGTTGTATAAAGAAAAATAAATGTATTGAATTTTTTTTTTCGTATTACTTAATTCATCACTGATGTTTTAATAAAAATATTGGTCCTTAATTTGTACGAAGAGGATTCAAATATATTCTGAACATCATAAATGAGTACGTTTACTCGTACTATCTTACGAAAAGACATGTTCAAGACAGAGGTACGTATTTGTATTTAAATTAATAAAATTCAGTATTTATGAATCTCTTACAATACGTCCAACAGAGGAGCGGATTTTTATTTCATGTTCATTCAAAAGACATTTAGCGAAATATTGAGAGTATATTTTCTTTATTGACGAAATTTTAAAGGCTCTTTACGATACAAAATTTGTGTTTATGTTTGAACGGTTCTCGTGAAATTGTTATAAAGTCAGTCATATCTCTTTTATACATATTATTATAAGTTAGTAGTTATTTTATTATACATCCCCCAGGGGACTTACATCTAGTAAGTACGTGTTTGGCGAACACGGGGCCGCGAGCTGAGTCTGGCATTGCTCCCACTTACTTGTGCCATGCTCCTTCCTTTCTTTTTTCTGACCTCCCTTGGTCACCTCTTGTTCTTTTCGATCCCGACGCTATTAGGGCTAGGGTATCTTTCATTTTCCTCTTTCCTCTTCTCCTTTTTTTAAAAAGTGTTTTTTAGTAAAAGGCATGAGATATATTGGAATTTGTGTTTTGAGTTGTAATGCAGGAGGGTTTTTAGTGGGTATGGCTGAGTCTTTCGGCGAGTCCCACACGCGGGGAGAGTCATGTTGGCTCTCCCTAGTGCGTAACTGCATTTTCCCTACCTGTACAAGTTTTAAGGGCTCTAATGACCTCGCTGTTGACGAGCCCTATAGCCCCACAAAAAAAAANCTCACTCATAGGTATCTCTTACTACTTGACGATGAACCCGTTTGTGAGGAGTGTAGCTGTTCTCTGACAGTGCGTCACCTACTAACTGATTGCAGAAGATACTCAAGTATACGGAGACAAATTGGTCTGGCTGCAGATTTACCAACAATTCTCGGAAATGAAACGGTTAATGTTAACAAACTATTGAATTTTATGAGTAGATCGGGGCTCCTCCCACAAGTTCTCGGGAGGGTTTAAAAAATTTTCATTCCCTTTTCATCTTTACTGTCTTTTTTGTTTTCATCGTTCGTTTCTGTAATTCGAAAATATAGTATTTAAAAATTGTTTTCCCTTTTTTTTGTGATATAATGTATTTTTATTCTGTTTTCTTTTCTTTCATCTTTCTATTTAGATATTTGTTGATTTCAGGAGGGTTTTTTAGTGGGTATGGTCGAGATATTCGGCGAGTCCCACACACGGGGAAGAGTCACTACGGCTCTTCTCTATGGTGCGAAACAGTATTTTTCCCTACTTGCAAGGGCTCTAATGACCTTTGCTGTTGACGAGCCCTAAAGCCCCACCAAAAAAGAAATACTCAGGCAATATTTTTTTAAAGAAATGTTTAAGACTCTTTACGATAAAAAAAATTAAATTCACGTTGCAAATGTTCTCGCGAAAAAGTAATTATTCAGTTATATCTCTTCTATTCGAATAATTGTAAGTTAGTAGTTGTTTTACACCTTGTATCTTGTACATGCAGGTGGACTATTGATTATTTCTTTGAATGCAGTTTTCCTGGTAATTACCACTCAAGGAATAAACTGTCAATATCCAATTCAATTATGCATTGATTGAGAAAATATTTACCAATTTGTACTTTCATATCGTACGTTTGTTTTGGTTATATTAATATTTAATAACCAATTAGCAGGGGATGAATGTAACACATGACTTGAAATTTCACATTAATATTTTCTTAATTGAATTTTCACATTAATTTCTTGAAATTTCACATTAATATTGGTTTCCAGACTCACGAAATGAAGGTGCGTACTCATCTAGTAATCATAAGTGTTAGGTACTTTGTATTTGTCGTACAAGCATGAAACATTGCTGCAAATCAGTCATTTTGCTGCAAATTTTTATTTCTATTACACGGTACCGCCAAAACCTATTCTCTGCTTTTAGATTCACTGTCACCGGTTGCACTACGCATTTGATGCTGTGTATCATAATAAGGTTATTTTCTCTGGATGCCTTAGAACGGGCGCAGCCCGTTATTTGGGGGTCTGGGGGTGTACCCCCAGCGAGCAATCAGAGTCTAATCTTATATAAGCCCCTTCGTGTAACTGACTCATTCATTCACTCATCTAGTAATCATAAGTGTTAGGTACCTTGTGCTAGTCGTACAAGCATGAAACTTGGTTCATCTTGTAGCTGGAGAATGACAATGAATATTAATATTCCTTATATTTGACAATATCAATTTAAAAGTAAATTTTTCGGTGATTTAATATTACGTAAATCACACAAAAACATTAGCTTGTGGATGTGCCATGCAAACTTGTGCCTTCAATGTTGTGTTTACAAAAGTATTGTACGTCTAATGGCGGCGAACTGCAGAAGAATCGTATTGGGATTTTAATCAAAGGATAGTGTGCAAGATATTTAAGGTTTTATATACGTGTTAAAAGTATTGTGCACTAAATGTGTTTATTTGACTAGTGTCTTTGTGCAAAAATTAAGTGCCAAAAATCATCTTTGAAAACTGATTTAAAATGGCATCAACGACTAGTTCCAAAATCGTAGTCAAGTTTCAATCGTCGAAATAACAGTTATTCATTAATGTGTCGAATGTGTGTTTGTGAATTATTTGCTCAGGTACGTATATTTATTGACTTTACAATATTTACATTCCCAAAGTGTGTTTTTAAATACGGGAGATACTGATAAGGAATCTATCATTGATCGTGACAAGTTCAATATAACTCGCTTAAAGGTAAGAAACAATAACCTTTCCCACGTGAAAGAATGTTTGCTTAGTTTTATAATTCACAACAGTGTTTAATGTTCAACATGTAACGTATATATTAATTTATCTAAGAAATTTTTCGGTATCTCTTACAATACGTCCGACAACATACCGTATTCACATTTCATTTTTAATATGAATCGATTCATTGCTTCTTTTTAAAAGTTTGTTCACATTCTTAAAGAATAAAGTACAGGCATGAAACTTAGTTTATCTTGTAGCTGAAGAATGACAATGAATGTTTAAATTACTAAAATTTGACAATAGTAATTTAAAAGTACATTTTACGGTATTTAATATTACGTAAACCACACGAACATTAGCTTGTGGATGTGCCATGCAAACTTGTTAAAGCCGCCTTGAATGTTTAAATAAATAAATAAATTTATTGTCAAAAAACAGTACAAACTGCGTATGACCACGTGGAGGAAAAAAAAACTAATTTACTCTCCGGAAGCAAGCAAGGGACCATCCCATCAATTCCGATCAAGGGCCCTAAGGCAGAGGCGGATTCAAAAAATTCAGCAAAAATTCCTAGATAAGATAAAAAGTTAGCTGCGAGTTATAATACTAATAGAATGTCAATATGTTTGTAATTTTAAGCAAAAAATTACATGTAAGTTATTATCGAACTATAGATTATTCTGAGTATAGTGCTTAAAAATTGAAATAACACTAAATTCACGATTTATTGTTACAATAGACCCGCCCCTAGACAAAGCCTAGAGAACCTGTATGATAAATCCGCCTCTACCCGAAGGAAAACCGGAGAAAAACCCGGGCCAGGATGGGGCTACAGAATTTATGTACACAAACGTGCCAATGTTGAGTACACATAAAACTAAATTAATATGAGCCATAAGACAACACAATCATGCAAGAAAATAGTTTTTGAAATTGTTATAAGTTGTTTAAAAAGTACTACAGCAATGGCGTGATAAAGCACAAGACGAATTTAACTTTTGTTAAAATCAATAAATTCTTTTACAGTGTAGAAGCACTGGTGCAGGAGGTAGTTTTTAACCGCGGATTTGAAGATATTCAATTTCATAATATCTTTTATATTCTTGGGCAGGGAATTATATAGAACGATTCCCGAATGGTATGGTCCCTTTTGGCAAAGAGTGGTTGACACTCTAGGGCGATGAATATTACTACTATTGCGTGTATAGTGTTCGTGAACGAGACTGTTTCGTATAAAGCAAGGGTGGCACTTCAGTAATTCGGACTTAACAAACACGACTGTTTCATAAATATAAATGCAGGGAAGTGTTAATATATTTAATTCCTTGAATAAAGGTTTACAAGAGTTTCGGGGGTGAGATTTACAAATTATCCGAACTATCCTCTTCTGAATTCTGAAAGTTTGAATACTCTGACCGGAATTACCCCAGAAGGTAATGCCGTAACGTAAATGGGAGTAAACGTTTGCAAAATATACGCAACGGGAAATACGTGGACTAACTGCGTTAACTAAGATTCGGAATGCGTAACACAATTTGCTTAATTGGGAATTAAGATTGTCAATGTGACAATTCCATTTGAGGTTGTCTTGAATATGGAGACCTAAGAATTTTGTATTTGTAACAGTTTTTAATTGTGTTCCGTTTAAAGAAAGAGAAACCTGGGGTAAAGATTTTGTGATACTATTGTGAAATGACATAGACACTGTTTTGTCAGTGTTTACAATGAGACGATTTGCATGGAACCAAGTCGAAAGGTTAGACAAAACTTTTTGAGCATTGGCGTGTTTACATAGTAAATTAGTGTCATCAGCAAAAAGAACCATTTTGCAATCTGATGTGGATGATGACATGTCGTTCACATACAATAAAAAGAGTATAGGGCCGAGAATTGATCCTTGGGGTACTCCGCAAGTAAGTGGCTTTGTTTCTGAAAGACAACGCTCAAGTATTTTATTTTTAGTATAGGATATTTCTACTTGTTGATATCTATCTTTTAAATAAGAAGTTAGCCATTGATGTGGAAGTCCACGAATGCCTAAAGAATGCAATTTGGTAAGGAGAATTCCGTGATCGATGACATCGAATGCTTTGGATAAGTCAAGAAAAACACCCTGAGGATTTTCTCCACTGTCTAGAGATGTGGTAACATCGTTTAAGAAGGAAAATATGGCGCTTGTAGTGGAAAAGGATTTCCTAAAACCGTGTTGATCGTCAGAGAGAATGTTATATTTTGATAAAAAATCTAGAAGACGCTTATAGAACAATTTTTCTAGGATTTTTGAGAAAGTGGGTAGTAGAGATATTGGTCGGTAATTTCCAATATTAAGTTTGTTTCCTTTCTTGTGTAAAGGTTTCACTTTAGCTCTCTTAAATATATTGGGAAACACCCCTTCCGATAAAGAACTATTAAAAATATTTACGAGTGGATTTAATATAGCGTGGGACGAAGATTTAACAATAAACTCAGGTATATCATCTATGCCTCGTGAAAATTTGTTTTTTAAGGAGCTGATGATTCCCATGACTTCACTGGCGTTAGTTTCGGAAGTGAACATAGAATTGGGTATGTGGGTGGTAATAATTGGAGGACATTGATTTGGATATATTGAGTTCGTTATTTTACCAACTTCTGAGAAGTGAGAATTAAACAAACTTGCGATGTCCTGAGGATTTGACACGATCTTGCCATCGTTTAGTAAAGAAACATTTTCTTCGCGATTTTCAGAAGTTGACGTGTAATTGTTAACAATATTCCACATGGCTTTCATCCGGTTGTTCGATTTTAGTATATGCCTGTCGTTTTCCATAACTTTAGCTGCATAGACTACTTTTCGGAGAATAGTCTTATATTTACGAAAATAATTATGGAATTCGGGTGGCTGGTTATAGCGTTTTGAAAGATAATATAAACGGCGTTTGTTTTTTGAAGAAATTCTTATCCCTAGGGTGATCCATCTATTGTATTTTTTTGTGTTAATTAACTTGCGTTTTATGGGAAAACTAGAGTTGTAATGTTTTAGGAATGTTGAGATAAATACATTGAATTTGTCGTCGGTGTTTTGGCAATTGTAAACATCTTTCCATGTTTCTTCACGCAAATAATTTACGAATATGGATTTATTTATGTCATTAAACTCTCTTGTAAATTTGTAAAGGATTTTAAGCGGTTTTAGTGTATTATTAATAGTCAATACTTGAGCAAGGTGATCACTGTATCCGGCGATAAACACTTCAGAGAGATACGAGATTCCATTGTTGACTATAATTTGATCTAGCAATGTTTGAGATGAGCCGGAGAGGCGAGTGGGGTCATTTATCGTAGTAATAAGGTTGAAGGAGTCGATAAGATTCTTGAATCGATTAACTGGTGAATGTGCAGAGTCGGATGTACTCAAGAAATCGATATTGAAATCACCACATATAACGATAGATTTAGTAGATTTATGTGCGATATGTTCTAAAACATTTTCGAAGTTCCGAAAAAATATGTCAAGATCTGATTGAGGAGGTCTATAAATACACAAAACAACAATACCGGTGTCGGTCAGTTCAACTGCAGAAATTTCGAACACACTATCTACGCAGAAGTTCTCGTAGCCTGTCAGTGGAGAAGATAAAATATCATTACGAACGTAGATACACGTACCTCCGTGGGGATTTTTGCCTTTAAAATTTTGCCGACAGTAAGAACTTGCTAAATAATAATTAGAAATAGCAGTATCGTTGATGTTGTTAGTTGAAAGCCAATGCTCTGTGAGGCATAGCAAATCGAATCGATTTTCGTGTACCAGAATTTCAATGTCTGTCAATTTGTTTGAAAGGGATTGGACATTATGATGAAATATAATTATTTTATTTTCGCAAAGAGTTTGTGACTCACGAGAAATGGAATCGACGTTAGATTGTGGAGAGGAATTTGAAATTGGTACAGCTTCTAGTTCCGGATGAAGCTCGCACACAGCACCTGAACGCGATTGTCACCTTCGAGTACCACATCGTACTCCTGAGCGCAAGTTGTAACGGTGTATGGGGGCGACAGGAGGAATAGATGTTGACGTGGGAGATGAGGAAGCAGTAGGTGAAAGAACGGGGACAGGAGAAGAAATGGGTGTGGAGATAGGAAGAGGAAATGGTGATGAGGTAGGAGCAGAGGGAGGTGGAGGAGATGAGGTAGAAGTAGAGGGAGGTGGAGGAGGAGATGAGGTACGTGCAGGAGGAGGTAATGGAGGAGGTGGATGATGTGAGGTCAGATGTGAAGCTAGGAGAGAACCGAAGTGCTGTTTCCCAGACGGTTTCAGGTGTAAACCGTGCTGGGTAAAGTCCTTGGCAGTCAGGTGTGGTTGCAAATCAAAAAATGTGATTTTTGTGTCTGCCAGGTGATGTTTTAGGGAGATGTTTGCCAGGTTAATTTCGTGGTTTATTTGTGGAACGTTGAAGCGTGGAGGCAGGCTAGAGAGCACTATGTTTGTGTGCAGGGAGGCCATTTTTAGTTTCTGTAGATGTTCAGACGCGTTAAAATGTCCACCCAAGTTGATATCGTTCTGCCCACCTATGATGATTACTGTGTCCCGCTCAGTGAGTTTTTTAGTGTAAGTGTCCAGTTCTCGAATAACTTCAGCCAAACGAGCGTTTGGCTTAAAGAAACCGGAGACTGAGGACTGGCTAGGAAGAAATCCACGCAATACGGAGGAAGAAATCCACGCAATTTGTTTACTAAAGTATTGTTACGTCTAATGGCGGCGAACTGCAGAAGAATCGTATTGGGATGTTAATCAAAGGATAGTGTGCAAGTTCTTTAAGGTTTTATTGACGTGTTAAAAGTATTGAGAACTATATGCGTGTAATTGTTTTGAGTCTTTGTGCAAAAATTAAGAGACATAAATCGCATTATTGAAAACTAATTTGAAATGGCATCAGTGACTAGTTCCCAAACGTAATCGTAATCAAGTTTCAATCGTAATAACGTTTATTCATTAATGTGTCGTATGCGTTTTTGTGAATGTTTGGCTAAGGTACGTATTTTATTTATTTAGCAAATATGCTTATAGTATATGTTTCCAAGTGTGTTTCTAAATACATGAGATTCATGGAAATGTACCTTTTTCCTAGATATGTATGATATAATTCGCTTTGAATTATTTAGCACAAGAGAATTAAGCAAGAGGAATCGAATGAGGTCAATATGAATTGAAATCATTTTTTTAGAAAGACACAATCTAGGATTTCCAACATGGGTATTCACTACTTCGTGTTGGAATAACTAAAAAATTGGTGTCAGACTAAAGTAGAGACTGAAATTAACTCCTGTTGAAAGAATTTACTCAAAAACATATCTGAAAGCAGTTATGCCCTCCCATGCATATTAATCCCACTTCTTATAAACATGAATGTCTTCCTATAAAATAGGAATTTTGAAGTGTAGTAAATTGAGCCAGAAAGAATTAAGCAGTGAAAACTTAATAAGATAAATTTTAATAGTAAATTTTGAGCCATTTATATAATTTTGGAGTAAAGTACATTTACCATTAAAGAATTAAGCAAGAGGAGTCGAATGAGGTCAATTAGAATTGAAAACGTTTATTGGGATAGATACAATCTAGGATTTCCAACATAGGTGTTCACTATTTTATGTCGGAATAACTAGATAATTGGTTTCAGGCTAAAGTAGAGTCTAAAATTATCCCCTGGGAAAGGAATTTTTTTGAAAACATATATGAAAGAAGTTATGCCGTAAGATGCACATTAACCCCATTTTCTATAAAAGTAAATATCTTCGATTATTTAAGAAATAATGCAGTACAGTAAATTTAGCGAGAAAGAATTAAGTAATGAAAACTGAATGAGATAAATTTGAATAGAATACCATAAATGGGAAGGACACAAACTAGGATTTCCAACATGGAAGAACAAATCTAAAAGAAGTTTTACCCCCAAATGCATGTTAAACATTTTTATAAAGGTGAACATCCTTGTATTTATTAGGTATTTTGAATTGCAATAAAGTTAGGAAAACAATTGAGCGACAGGAATCGAGTAAGATCAATTTGATTTTAAAAAATTAATTGGGAAGAACACAATCTAGGGTTTGCAACATTGGTGTTCACATCTTGTGTGTCGAAACAACTTGAAAATTGGTCTCAGACTAAAATAGTCTTAATTAACCCCTGAAAAAAGAATTTTCATAAAAACCTATATGAATGAAGTTATGCTCTTGTGAATGTCTTTTTATTTTTTATATTGCAAATATGCTTATTGTAGACACAGTGTGTTTTTAAATTCGTGAGATTCTTATAAATGTGTCATTTTCCTAAGCATGTTTGATATAATTCGCTTTGAATTAATTTGTGGTGTCGAGATTAAAATTCGTTGAATAATCTTAAAAAGTGCAAAAACAAAGATCATAGTAAAATAAAGTGCGTTTTCATTTTGTTAGTATGTTCTTGTTGAGCCAATTTTAGTACGCAACGGGCGATGGTAATTTGTATAGATTCCTTGATTCAATACAAAAGTTTGTTTATTTTCGTAAAGAAGTTTTAGGGTACAAACAACCATTTTTACCGTGTGAAAGAAAGTTAGATTAATTTTATATTTCACAACAATGTTTTATATAAAACGTATTATTTAATTTTTCTAATGATTTTCACTATTTCGCAATCTATTCAAAAGTTAGTTTACGTTCGTAAAGAATTAATTTTTATGCAAGAAACAATAATTTTTACCATGTATGAATATGGTAGGTTAATTTTATCTTTCACGAGTGTTACTTTGCTTTCAAAGCTAATTCAAATAATCGAACATACGTTTCTTGAAAGTATAATGAAGTATTTATTCTATGACTTTCTTTAGGCGAGATTATTTCAATTTGCAAAATACAGTAATTTCCTTGGCGTATTAAAGCTGTATTACACATGGTAACATATGCATTTATAATGCGGAACTCGTGGCGCAGGGGGAAGGAGATATCGGAAGGTCGAAGGTTGGAAACACGAAAGAGTCATTGGGCATTTTTACTGAGTTGTAAAGAATAGAGTTTTAGACTGCAAACAATAATTTTTACCTTGTAAAAGAATGTTAGCTTAATTTTATATTTCAAAAACGTGTTTCGTATTCAATATGAACGAATTTTTTAATATTTCTTATAATGTTACTATTTCGGAATCTCTTACAATACGTCCAACTATACTCCTTGCAAAGACTCTCAGCAAAATGCAATGAGTAAATTTTGCTTTCTTCAAGTAATTGTATCTGTGGACATTTGAAACGGGATCTGAATATAACATTGATAAGATGGTAAAGTAATCCCAGTGAAGTTGTAGTCGTTAAAATACCTTTTATTCAATAATGTGTCGTAAAGTATAGAGAATGATTAGTTAAGGTACGTATTTTTATTTTATTTAACCTGCCAAAAATTAGTTTTTGAATACGTGAGATACTTATAATTAATTNTTTTTTTTTTTTTTTTTTTTTTTTTTGTAGTTTTGAGACTGAAATTCGATTTACGATTTTTAAAAGTGCAAAAACTATGGTTACAGTAAATTATAGTGTGTTTAATTTTCCAATAAGACATGGACAAGCCAATTTATCGATGCAGCAGGTCGTGAAAATTTGAATCAATGCATTGATTCTTTTCAAATGTTTGTTTACGCTTTAAAAGAATAACGATTTAGGCATGAAACAATAATTTATACTATGTGAAAGTATTTAGGTTATTTACATATTTTTGAACACTGTTTCATGATCATGTTAATACGTATATATAAATTTTTCTAATCAAATTCTCTATTTCTGAATCTCTTACCATACGTCCAATACAATGAACCTTATTTGCATTTGGAATCGTATTGGGATTTTAATCAAAGGATAGTGCAAGTTATTTAAGGTTTTATAGACGTGTTAAACTATTGTGTACTATATGTGTCATGCTCCTTCCTTTCTCTTTTCTGACCTCCCTTGGTCACCTCTTGTTCTTTTCGATCCCGACGCCATTAGGGCTAGGGTATCTTTCATTTTCCTGCCTCGCCCCAGGGGACTAACATCTAGTAAGTACGTGTTTGGCAAACACGGGGCCCCGAGCTGAGTCTGGCATTGCTTCCACTTGCTTGTGCCATGCTCCTTCCTTTCTCTTTTCTGACCTTCCTTGGTCACCTCTTGTTCTTTTCGATCCCGACGCTACTAGGTTGCGAGGGCTAGGGTATCGTTCATTTTCCTCTTTCCTCTTCTTCTTTTTTTTTTTTTAATGTTATTTAGTAAAGTTGTGAGATATAATGGGATTTGAGTTTTGAGTTGTAATTCAGGAGGGTTTTTAGTGGGTATGGCTGAGTCATTCGGCGAGTCCCACACGCGGGGAGAGTCATGTTGGCTCTCCCTAGTGCGTAACTGCATTTTCCCTACCTGTACAAGTTTTAAGGGCTCTAATGACCTTTGATGTTGACGAGCCCTAAAGCCCCACAAAAAAAATATATATATATTGTGTTTGATTGTTTTGTGTCTTTGTGCAAAAATAAATAGACAAATATCCGATTTTTGAGAATATATTTGAAACGCCAAATGAAGAATAACAATAACAAATTGTCAAACTTAATCGTAGTTAATTTGTCGAAATAACGTTTATTAACGTGTCGCATGCGTTTTTCTGAATGATTTGCTCAGGTACGTATTTGTATTTTTTTATATTGCAAAGATGTTAATTATTTCCATTGCCGAAGAGTGTTCCCCCCAGGGGACTTACATCTAGTAAATACGTGTTTGGCGAACACGGGGCCCCGAGCTGAGTCTGGCATTACTCCCACTTACTTGTGCTATGCTCCTTCCTTTCTCTTTTCTGATCTCCCTTGGTCACCTCTTGTTCTTTTCGATCCCGACGCTATTAGGGCTAGGGTATCTTTCATTTTCCTCTTTCGTCTTCTTTTTTTAAAAAATGTTTTAGTAAAGTCGTGAGATATGTTGTGAGATATGTTTTGGTGTTGTAGATCAGGAGGGTTTTTAGTTGGTATGGCTGAGTCATTCGGCGAGTCCCACACGCGGGGAGAGTCATGTTGGGTCTCCCTAGTGCGTAACTGCATTTTCCCTACCTGTACAAGTTTTAAGGGCTCTAATGACCTCGATGTTGACGAGCCCCAAAGCCCCACAAAAAAAACGAAGAGTGTTTTTTAATACGTGAAATACTTATAAGAAATATATTACATTCCTAGACATGTTTTATATAATTGGCTTTGAATAACTTTGTAGTATTCATATTGAAATTCGTTTTACGATTTCAATATGATAGAATATTTCAATAGAAAAAACGATGATCATTGTAAATAATATCGTGTTTTTATTTTGTCAGTAAGACATGTACGCAACAGGCGGAGGTGAGTTGTATAGATTCTTTGATTCATTTCTGAAGCTTGTTCATAAAGTACGAGTTTTTAGCAAGTAAAAGAATATTAGGTTAGTTTTACATGACACAACTGTGTTTTATGTTCTACGTGTAACATATATATTAATTTATCTAAGAAATTTTACAATATTTCCAACAATATTAATATGAATCGATTCATTGATTCTTTTGAAAAGTTTTTTTACATTCTTAAAGAATAACATTTTAGGCATGAAATAATTTTTACCATCTTAAAGAATGTTTGGTTAGTTTTATATTACACAACACAGATTTATGTTCTACTTGAATCGTATTTATAAATTTCTTCAATAAAATTCACTATTTCTGAAACACATTACGGCTAACAATGGACCACATTTCATCTATATTGCAAAGTCACTTTGTGAAATCCAGTAAGTGTTTTTTGTCTATTTATGCAACTTTTAAGACTTAATTACAAAAAATTTTAGTTCATATTTCAACGCACTTTGTGAAAAAAGAAAAATATCTATCATATCTCGTTTTTACGTATCATTGTATGTAAATAGTTGTTTTACTCTTTGATTCTTTCACATTGGCTAATCAATTGTTTTTTCCCACTAGCGTTAGGAACATGAAATTCGGTTTGTCTCATAGCTATAGAATAGCAATAAATGATAAAATTCAAAAATATTATTTTGTAAGGAAATTGTTTTTCGAATTATTATTTCACGAATTAATCACGCGAAGCAAACGAGCAAGAGGTTGTAAATGTGTCATGTAATACAAGCCAAAGCCCCCTCCATAACAAAAAACTGGTATGACAGCGAACGGCAGATTGTATCGCATAGGTTTTATTATAAGTAGTGAAAGTTATTTAAGGTTTAATTGAAGTGTTAAAAGTATTGTGTGCTTTAATTTTAAAAACAGTTTATAATATACACCATATGCGTTAAATTGCTTTGTGTCTTTGTGCAAATAATATAAGAAATATGGATATTTGTGATCATATTTGAAGCCGGATCTGAAGAATAATAACAAATAAGTTGGAAACGTAATCGCAGGAAATTTGTATTCGTCGAAATAACATTTATTCATGAATGTGTCGTAAGCATTTTTGTGAATGTTTGCTAAGGAACGTATTTGTATTTTATTTAAATTACGTTTTTATTTAAATACGTTGACAAAGTGTCTTTTAATTTTTTTGTAGTTTTGAGATTGAAATTCGTTTTACGATCTTCAAAAGCGAAATTTCAAAGTTCATAATAAATTGTGTAGTGTTTTAATATTTTGAATAAGACATGGACAAGCTAATTTAACGAAACAGCAGACTGTGAAAAAATTGAATCGATTCATTGATTCGTTACAGATGTTTGTTTACATTTTAAAGGAATTACGTTTTAGGCAAGAAACAATAATTAATACTATGTAAAATTATGTTAGGTTAATTTTGTATTTTGGAACATTGTTTTATGATCTACTTTATACGTATTTATAAATTTTTCTAATAAAATTCACAATTTTTGAATCTCTTACAATACATCCAACAATGGGTCGTATTTGAATTTCATTTTCATTGCAAATACTGTGAGTATATTTTGGTATAATTGTGCAATTTGTATGGCTCCTTAAAATTCAAATTTTTAGTTTATGATTGGTCGATTCTCGTTAAAAAGTAATTTTATCTGTCTCCTGTCTTTTATACGTATCATTATAAGTTAATTGTTTTACTCCAAGCAATTTCTGTATGCTTGTGGCCCATTTGTTTACTCCTTGAATATAGTTAGCTATTAGCATTACGACTCAAGAAATAATATATCGATATTCAATAAAATTATGTTGTGTGTTTATCAAGAATATTTATCGCTCTTTTCTTTCATTTCGTACATGTGTTTAAGTTTATTTTAGTATTTATTTACCAATTTGCAGGTAATGAATGTAACACCTGACTTGAAAATTCACATTAATATTTTTTGAAAGGACATTGATTTATATACTCGACAAATAAAGGTTTGTAAAATTAATGCAAGAAAGTGCAAAGCGTGTTTCATAAATTGGTAGTAATTAAATCAATGCTACCCAGTGCAGTGGCAATACACAAGTTGTAAGCATAATTTATTTTATTAATAAATTGGTAAGGTTGGTACGCATGTACCAAGAATATAGAGAAATATAATTAAGAATGTTTACGACAAACAGATCTGCGGAATACATATTTATAGTTGAAAATAATTTATAATAATAAATGTTTAGCTCAGGTACGAATTTGAATTTTATTTACGTTGCATAGATGCTTATGTTATACATAGCCAAACTTAGTTTTTGAATAAGTGAGATACGTAAAAGGAATGTATCATTTTCCTAGACATGTTTGATAATTCTTAGAATTTTTTTGTAGTATTGAGATTGAAATTCGGTTTACGATCTTTAAAAGTGCAGAAACAAAGATTATTAAAATATTATAGTAGTTTCTTTTCAATGAGGCATAGTGAAGGTCGTATGCTGCAGGCCGTGGAAGTTTGCATCATTTCATTCATTCATTTATTGTAAACGTTTGTTTACACTCATAAAAAAATTACATTATAAGAAAGAAACATTCATTTTTACCATGTAAAAGGACGTTAGATAAATCTTATACTTCAGTACAATGTTTTATGATCTACTTTATTCGTATTTATTAATTTTTCTAATAAATTTAACTTTTCAAAATATCTTACAATACGTCCATCAGTGGACCGTATTTGCATTGTATGTACATAACAAAATGACACTCAGCAAAACAGTGTGAGTACATTTTTTTTATTTATGGAATTTTTTAGGCTCTCTGCGATACAAAATTTTATTTGTTTTAATGCTTCTCGTGAAATAGTAATTATATAAGTCATAACTCTTTTAAATGTATTATTGTAAATTTGTAGTTCTTTCCTTGTGGATACTTGCGTTTTGTAACAACTTAACACGTTGAGTTCCTTTTAACTGTTGATATAATTCTTATATGATTAATTAAGCGACTATTGAATGCATATATCTATGTTTGTTTCAGTATGTTATTAAGCATTAAAATTTTCGAATATTACAGGTTTCAAACTTGATTCTTTAGCTTTTGTGTTCGCTGAAATTAATTTCAGTTTTCAAACTTAAGGTAACTTCTTCTTCCTATGGCATTGTAGCCGGTCGTCGGACCTTTGCCTCCTCAATTAGTGCCTTCCACACCGCTCTGTCGTCAGACTTTCTTCTCCAGACTCGTACT
This sequence comes from Laupala kohalensis, assembly GCA_002313205.1. NCBI lineage: Eukaryota > Metazoa > Arthropoda > Insecta > Orthoptera > Trigonidiidae > Laupala > Laupala kohalensis. The sequence continues at coordinate 374,307 of NNCF01127935.1, read as the reverse complement.
TCAAGTATGGATATTGCATCTTCTCTCACCATGTCCTCCCATCTTGCCCGTGGCCTTCCTCTTCACCTCCCGCCTTCAAATTTCACAGCGAGTAGTTTCTTCGGTATTCGATCCTGTGTCATGCGAATAACATGGCCTGCCCATTCCAGCCTCTTAAACCTGACCCACATGGAGACCGCCATGTCCTTGTATTGACTATATAGTTCTTGGTTGTATCTTTGCCTCCACCGGTCCCCGCTTAAGGTAACTGCAATTATAAATAAATGCGTGACTGAATGTCTGCATATAATCAAAAAATACTGTTAAGATTTAGATATTGATGCCATTAGCGATAAACTCTATGATATTTTGTAAGGTATTAAATGTAGCTCGTTTTGAATTCCTCCGTGATGTAGAAGTTAAGTGGAGAACCTCGAGAGCGGAAGGTACCAGGGTCGATGCTGATGTGAATTGGTAATTTTTTTTACACAATTTAGTCTACATAACTTAGTTCCAAATAAGAAGTAAAGTATATTTAGAAAATTGTTTTTGCGAATCTTTAAAAAATTACCATTTTATTGTTAATATATACATGATTTCATATTTAATTGTGTTTCATGATTTGAGTCTGAAAAATTCCTATTATTTGCTTTAATAGATGAAAATTTATATCAGATGGTAATGGTTGCATATATTTAATATTTAATTCCATACCATAATGCATGTAATGCTTTACACACAATTCGCAATATTTTATGATAATTATAAGCGCGGGAGTTTGAAAGTTTGAATCAACGTGAGATAGTTTGAATGTTATTATAATAAGAAACTTTACTCTCCAAAAATGGTTAGTTACTTCAGAAAGTACTTCTAAACTGAGCAAGAACCACGGGTACAAACTGTGTCCCTTTACTGTGCTGTCGATATTCTTTTGTTCTAGATGTAGTGTGAACTAATGATTACCTTTATGTGAACAGAATTCTCGCAGTCCAATGTGCATAGTTCATTTTCCAATAAAGCGGCGTAATTTATAATTATTATAAACTCGTTTTATTATTACTATTAGTAGTATCAACTAGTAACAACATGAACTATAAGTATAAAATTTATACCAGTAGTTTGAAATATAATTTTGTGTATTTCACAAGACGTTATTGAAGGAGTTACAAGTATGTATTGTTATGAAATATTATTTTTAGTAAAAATATAAATACGAAATTCAAACCGTAGAAAAATACAGCGTGGACTGACGGATAGCACTACCCGCGCGGTATGCTGTTCTAGAGTGCGGGTGGCGGCGTTTTAGAAAGACCATTAGTTTTCAGAAAGAGCTGAACAAAATAATGAAACTTATTTCTTAAGAAGGAAGGGCACCCAGCACTACAAAGACTGTTAGGAGCGTGAGAAAGCGACAGGAAAAGTTCTAAGACCCACGGCGGAAGGAGCAGCTCACCGTAACAGGCGTGGCTCGAACAATTGAAAAATAGCTAAGAATATTGCAGCATCGAGACAAGGGTGCGAGTCGAAAGCGGAAATATATTAAGGGCGCGGTTTCTTGAGCGTTTAGGGACAAAGAACGGCGAGTCTCAAAGCAAGGTAGTCATTAGGGACTAACGCGGCGAGCACGAACTCGCAGAATTCCAAATTTTTGGTGGTCGGCAAAAATGTGGTAAACAAACAAACGTCACGACAGCTTTAGCCAATCCAGGGAAGCTTGCGGGAAATAAGACGAAGACAAGGATTGGTTAATAAAAGATCACGTGCCACGACGGAGGGTGTGTATTTGTTTCGAAATTTTGCACCAAAGAGGGATTAAAATAATAAAAAGAAGAGATTTTTCGAGTTTTGATAGGACAGAAAGGCACAGAAAGTTTTGACAGACACTAAGAGTTGAGTAGAGCGAACAGAGTTAAGCATAGTGCTCCGACACTTCGAGTATCTTCGGGCATTTTCCTGCTTCATGACATAGCGTGGTGGATCAGATTTTCCCTGGTCACTACAATGGAATTGATCGTCTTAATTAAGGAGTTTGAGCGCGATAACTTGGATTCAGTGTAATGAATCGTAATTACTTAGTTATCGAGGGGCTTCGACATTAGAAATCCTCTCATAATGTGTTCGGCTCGGATTTTGCTACGATACCGTAATTACACCGTGAAAAGGTTTCGCGCTGACTGGAGGCGAGCGATACAGTATTGCAAAGGGCAACGTGTAGACCGGTGGCTCCAAGGCATCAAGTCAACAGCTGTAGGGTGGCGGCGGTCGTGTCATTGATCCCCGAAGGGACATGAACAACCACACCGTTTTGAGACGGACAGCCACACTACCCCCAGTAAGGTAAAAATATTCTGATAGCAATCAGAATAGCAGCAAAGTGGCGAGCTACTGTGAAGAAAAAGGTGCGTGTGCTCCGTGATGAAATAACCAAATATGAATAAGAATTTAGTAACAGTTTACGAAAACATTTTAAATAGCAATCAAAATTAGTTAATCTGTTTTTAGTATGAAATCAATGTGATTGGGACTAATAGTGTACCAACACTTATGTCCATCAAGAAACGAATGTGATAACGTGTGATTTGGGGGGAATTGTACGGGGAGAAATATGAGTAGTGAATAGATGTAACTTAATAGTTAGTAAATAAAATTTCATTTATCGATGCTGTGTGAAACTATCCTAATTGTGTATTTTATTGGATAAATGGGCCGAACACGCCCCATCCGAATTTCCCTGGTACCAGCTAACCGGTGCAGACGCTGAGAGTAGAGTGGACTAGGTAGATGGTCTACCAATGCCAGCTAACAAGCAATTATAAATTATGTTACAATTTGGTGCCCAGAACGTGTGGCTCGCCCAATCAGCATCCTTCAATATTAATATGTTACAATTTGACGCTCCTGCGTGTGGCTCAATGTATTTTAGCCCTTGTTCATTTACTAATCATAAATATTTATTATGTTACAGTATAGAATACGTAATATTTGTTATTTCTGGAAAAATATTGTAATAATACTTCTTAAATTAATCTAATCTAATAAAAATAATGAAACAACAATATATTGTATTTGTAACTATAGCTCTATTGTTGCATTGATTTGCAAATGTGGCTATTGTTACATTTGCATTTCTTAATAGTAAAGTTGTATCGATACAATATTAAATATTTTAATAATATTAAAATAATTTCTAACAATCAACTAGAAGAAGAAATATGAGTAAAGTTGTGCTCAAGAAAGAAAATTAATATCATTAAAAAAACAGTAATAGCAAACAAATTCAACATATTATTAATTTATTTGTTCTGTTTTCTAGGATTCAATGTTGGTGGCATGTTAATAGTAATAGTATGTACTAATTGATATATAAATTCATTTTGGAAAGCTTATTTTATTAAACCTAGTGGAAAACTCAGAGACCAATGTCCAGCAATCAAGATTAGTATTATTTTTATTTTAGTGGATTGTGTGTCTGACATCATTTTATAAGTATTTTATAATCTCTAACAAAAAAATATAAATTACAAAGAATAGAAAAACCAGTACAAAGAATACATTAATTTTATAAGAGAACATATCCACCAAGTAATACTACTGCAAAATGCAATGATATGTAATAACTCAAATTTATTATTTATGTATTGTTTTCAATAAACCATCTTTTCATTACTTTTACAAATTTGCTTTTCAATTTTATTTCTTAAATAGAATCTGGAAGTTTGTTTGTATTCTTGTCTCTAATTTTCATTCCCCATATTAGTTGGACTATTGAGGAAATTAACATTTGTATTTCTTTCTAATATTGCAAATTGGAATATGGAATTTAGCAAATTTCACAAGCATAATTATGTCACAACGGAGACCGTCTCTAGTTGAATACTGAGGCGGTTTTCATCCCCGCTGATGGGAAAGGATAGCTCAGACTTAGATTTAAAGTGACTCGCTTGGACTACCCTGTCAAAGGTCTTGGTGAGAGGTTAAAATAATAACTCATGCACAAATATTAATGGAATTTACTGAATAATAAAGCCCTAAGTGGGCATGAAGACAATCAATTACATTGCTGTATTACAATACAGCATGATTACAACATTCTAACATAGCTTGCCGTAAGGGCTGCTCGTGTCGAGATCCGACAATGTTCCAAGTTCATACCATCGGGGAGTTCATCCGGTCCGAAGTTGATCGTCACCGTAGAAGCCACGGTGGAAGGTTCGTCAGTCAGCAATGCTCGGGCCTCGAAGTCTGTCGAGGGCCGTGGTGCGAGGAGCAGTAGACCCGATTGACGCGCGTCCCTTGCCTTAAGTAAGTTCGGAGGGGCGCGCGGGGGTGATGAGCCCTCTGGACAACGCCCTGGCGAGGTGGTGGCAGTGTGTATTCGTAAGAATACAGTATTGTGCAGAGATGGTGGGGATTTTCCGTAGAGATGGAAACGTTGCACACGGCCCATCCAAGACCCGTGGGAAGGGTAGGGCGTTGTCTGTAAGTTTAGATGCATTTAGGAAGAAGGAGGGAGAAACGTCATATGGGGGGGGGATGCCATGGTGCGGCTGCAGCGGCTTTGTCACATTCCTATGTGTCATCTTGGGTGACCACACAGAAAAATAAAGCGTCTCACCACAGACAAAAACAGGAAGGGTTCCTATCTCTCGCGGCTGGCGCCGCGTGGTCGCGCTTGGAGGCCCTATTAGGGGATCAAGTAAAATCCTAAATGTATCGAGACCATCGTGAGGACCGTAGATAATCATCAGCCCTTTCCATTAGCAACCGGAGAAGGTCGAGATATCCTGGGAGACTCCCACGGTCCAGACGAAGGGTTCTAAGAGGGAAGCGTCATGTCGCCTCGTGACAATTACAATATTAGAAAGAAATACGAATGTTAGCTTGAGAAATTTGCTAAATTCCTCCTTGTACATGTTTTAAGAAATCACTTTAAATTCGTATATTTCTCGATTATTTTTTAATTTTCTCTGTTTTGAATATTTCATTTCAAAAAATGTAATCATTAACGTTTAATAATTTTATTACTTTATTTTGTATTCTTTCCAAAATAATTAAGTGTGAGTTTGATGCTGATCCCCACGCTGTTATGCCATATCGTATGATTGATTCAAAAATTGCATCATAAATATGTTTCACAATATGAGGCAGGGTAATTTCTAGAATTCTGGTCCTCAATGCACTTATATTTCAATTTATTAGCTATTTCAATGTTTGTTCTTTACGTACAATGTTTTTATCAATAGTTATTCCTAAGTAATTTAGATTATTGACCGTTTCAATTTCATCTATACTGTTACGATTGTTGAAATTATTGTGTACACATCTTTGATTATGAAAAATTATATTAGTTTCAATTCTATTAGTATGGGTTGTTGATATGTGAAGTAATTTTCTTTGAGTTGTATTAAAAGTAAAACCTTTCTCATAAATCCAATTTTGGAAATTGTTGAATTCTTTATGTTACTTTTGTTCCGCTTCTTTTCTTTTTGGTAAGTGTGTGTGTGTGGAAGCATTGTCCGTGCGGGTGGCGAGGGTTTGCGCGTACCAGCGAAGCTAAGAGCTATGCCGGCGGTAGTGTAACTACCAGCAGGGCCACCCAAGCCGGATTGGTCTCAGCTGAGGTACCACACGAAGTGTGTTCCACAACGACATATCTTCCCCAACCAATCCCGCTTCCTTACCACCTGCTGCCTTGTAGGAGGGGGAGGAATCCCCAAAGGCTAAGGGAAGGAAAACCCCGACAGAAGACCAAGGGCAGAAGAGGCTCGGAAAGGCGTGGGGAAGCCAACTCTTCTGGGGGAGTTAACCCTACACAAATCCCGGTCCACCAGGATGGAGGTTGGGCGCGAGGCTGACTACCTAGTCCCAGAAAAACTCACCAGTCACGAACCCTCAATATGTGCCTCGGAACTCGCAAAATGGTAAAGGACGACGAATAACATGGATATGAATTTAGGAACATGGAATGTGAGATCACTGCGGAAAGAAGGTGTACAGCGAGTATTTCTGAAGCGAATCAAAGAAAATAACATAAAAATGACGGCTATTCAAGAAACAAGATGGAATGACCATAATATCTGGGATACCAAGGAACATACAATCTTCAGTAGTGGGAAGGATCCAAGTGAAAAACAGGGAGGGGTAGCATTTATAGTTGATAGTAGTTTTAGAGCAAATGTAATAGATTTTAGGCCAGTCCATAACAGAATATGCGCTTTGAGAATATCAACTCAGTTCAATAACATCACAATTATCAACGTACATGCTACAACAGAAGAAAGTGAAGAAGAAATTGAGACTGTCTTCTACCATGAGCTGACCCAAATTATAGAATCCACCGCCTCATATGATACGAAAATAATACTAGGTGATATTAACGCACAAGTGGGGAAAGAACTGACGCATCTTGGAATAATTGAAAGACACAACCTTCATGAAGAAACCAATGAGAATGGGGAAAAAATGATTCTTCTAGCATCAGGTCATAATATGATAGTCAGCTCGACATGCTTCCCCCACCGAAATATCCACAAAAGAACGTGGCATACACCAGATGGAATGTCATTTAGTCAAATAGACCATGTACTAATTGATAAGAGAAGAGCAACAAACATCTTGGATGTACGCACGATAAGAGGAGCGGACTGTGGATCCGACAACTACTTAGTAAGAATTATATATAGATGCCGAATAACAAACTGATGCAAAGGTAATACCACTCAAAGTGCCAAATTCAATTTAGGACATCTACAAGACATGAATACAAGGAAACAATATCAACAAATCCTTACCACGGCATTGACCACATGGAAGGGGAATGAGGAAGAACAAAGAAACGATTAAATAGAAGATATTTGGAGGAAAATCAAGGATAGTTTAATAACCGCAGCAGATGCCTCTCTCGAAAGCCCGGAAAAAAGAAATGCGAATGGTTTGATGAAGAGTGTGAAACCGTAATTGAAGAAAGGAAAATGGCTCATACTAAGTATGTGGAGAGACCTACCAGAGCCAAGAAAAATACGCTGGATGAAGCAAACAAAAAAGCAAATAAAATATGTAAGAAGAAGAGACAGTGGATCAGAGACCGCATGAAGCAATTAGAATTAAATCTAAATGAAGCAAAACCAGCAGAAGCTTATAAAGATATAAATACTCTGAGAGGAGGATATAAGGCATGCACAAACATAGTTAAAGACAAGGATGGTAAGCTAGAGGGAGGAAAGCAACAGGTTTAAAGGAGATGGGTAGAATATATCTCGGCTCTCCTCAAGGGAAAGTGGACAGAATAAGGATAAGGATGAGATAGAGGAGGAGATAGAACAACCGCCAACAATAAAAGAAGTGGAGATAGCCATGAAGAACCTTAGAAATAGAAAAGCTCCTGGGTATGACAATATACCAGCTGAATTAATTAAATATGGAGATCAAATGGTGAACTCATTATTTGAACTAATAAGCGCGATTTGGAACAAAGAGAAGATGCCAGAAGACTGGACAAAAAGTGTCATCTGCCCAAAATACAAGAAGGGAGATAAATTAAACTGTCATAACTACCATGGCATCTCATTACTATGTAATGCATATAAAATCTTCACAAGTGTCCTGAGGGACAGAATTGAACAACGAGCTAAGAACTTAATAGGGGAGTACCAAGCTGCTTTCAGAAAAGGAAGATCCACGGTAGATCAATTATTCACCATAAGGCAAATCATGGAAAAATGCAGTGAATTTGGTATAGATGTTTACCAAATTTATGTGGACTATAAGCAAGCTTACGACTCTGTATTCAGAAGTAGCATAAGGAAGATTCTACAACACCTGGGCCTACCAGAAAAACTAATAAGGTTAGTAAATGTTACAATGATCAACAACACAGGATATGTGAAGGTGCAAACTGAACTGAGTAACCCGATTGAAATTGCACAAGGATTAAATCAAGGTGATGGTCTGGCTCCCCTCCTGTTCAACCTAGTACTTGAATATGTCATAAGACATACAACCATCCAAAGGGGAGGAACAATACAACAAAAAATGGTGCAGGTGATAGGATACACATATGATCTCAACATAGCTGGCAGAAGGCTTAAGGAGGCAGTAGATACCCTAATCGAGATAGAACAAAAAGGAAAAGAAATAAGGCTTCAAATAAATGAAAAAACCAAAGTGTTGATACAGGCAAAGAATTGGCCCACATCCAGACATGTTGAGGCAGCAGACTATACATTTGAAAGAGTAAAGAAATTCTGTTATCTGGGTGCAATGATCTCTGAGAACAATGAGGAGAAGGAAGAGATCCAGAATAGAATCCTTTCAGCTAATAGAGCATATTTCTCCCTCCCATTCTTGAAATGTCATGATGTACACAAGAAAACCAAACTTACGTTCTATAAAACACTTTTAGATGTTATTTTTGTTCCTTTTTCTTTAATTTGTTGTTTTCATAAAATATTTTTTAAATGTTTCCCTGATTTCATTTGATGATAGATGTTTTAAACAGTCTAAGTTTAAATCTTGTATAAACTTGTCAAAATTTCTTTTATTTACATAATACAAAAACGTTAGTTTTTTCTATTTTAACTTAATGCTATAAGATTATATTTTAGTAATTTATTGTAAATTCCTATTGCATAGTCTCATAGTTTCAATTTATAAAGCATCATGTTTTGATATTTTTCCTTTAATGCTAATATGGTCTACACACATTTGTGTAAATTTTCCTTTCTTATCTCTTCTCCTGTATTCCCTGTCATACATTGACGTAGATCATGTTCTATCATTATGTTTAAATATTTACAACTTGTGTTTGTTTTTAAGTTAGTTCCTATATTCATATTTACATCACCTAAAATTATTAAATTCTTACTTGTATCTCTTTTTAATAAATTATTTAATTCTTCAAAAAAACTAATTGTTATTAGGATTAGGTGGTCTGTATATAACCCAAATTGAGGTTATTGTCTTATTTTCATACTTTAAATCTCCTTTTGGCATTTCAAAATTTTTCGTTTCTAAGTTGGAGCTAGCTAAATCATAGCTGGAAAATATAAATGTTTGTGAAGAGTATATTTTTAATTTATGAACAGACTGTTTGATGAAATGGGAATATATTATTAATTATAGGGGATATTTATTTAAAAAAAAACAATCCATGTACTTGTTTATTGTATGAGATGATGCCACTAATTTTGTAATAACTGTTTAATCATTTTCTGGATTGTTCATACAAAGTTCGTATAGTGTTTTACAGTATAAAAAGATTTAAATTATGGATTAAACTGATTCTACTTTCTTCCTCTATCATTGATAGTCTTCATAATGTACAATCGAGTGTGATTTGGCATATTTAGTTGTACATCAGTTATGTCAGAGATATGCTATAATAGCTGGATACTGAAATTATAATAGTTGCATTAGTTTAAATTAGGTCTTTCCTTACTCAGATTCTTTTCTTTATTGTTACTTTAAATTTCCACAAAAATAAAAACCTGATTTGTGACATTGCCCCATAATTAATGAGCTATTAAATCAAGATTTGAATTTCCCGGAAATATTAAGAATACCTGAGACATTGAGTTTTTGAAGAATATGACATAATTTAAATTTTACATAAATGCTGAAATATTTTCTCTCCATCTCCAACAAATATCAATGTATTAATATTACAATCTAATGACATGATCAGTTTTCTTTTCTATTGTCAGTTTTTAAATTGATATCTGATTATCAGTATAAAAATGGTTTTAAGTATTGGGGAAAATGTGGATCCCATTTATAAAGGCATTATGCCTATTATTAGAGATCTGATATAAATACATAGAGGTTGGCTAATAAAATTTTTACTATTTCGACATGGATCATATATAATTATTATTCATTAATAATTGAAGAATCAGTTCCCAACTATCATGTCATCAGAAACTCATGACACTAGTTGGGAGAGATGATTGTGAAGTATTATTTCATGGAAGTAATTTTTTAATTGTGCAAAGGAACTGTGAATAACTTTCATAGAATTGTTTATAAAATTCGTAATTTTTTCCATCAAATATACCTGATGTTTTTGTATTCAAAAGTTTTGTAATCAAGAAATGCATTAGCTTATTTCATATACACAATTTCCCTTCAGCATATTTCAGTTGATTAATTTTGGCTGAATTATTTTCCCTGTGAACAACAGAATTTAAGGTATACAGCAGAGTATAATTCTTCTGTTTCTGAGTGATATACTTAATTTAACTTTGCATTGAAACTTGGAATGACCCATTTTGGGAAACTGCTATAGGCCTTCATTCTTTTTAATGTTCAATGTCCCTACATCAAATTAATAAGGGCAGAATGAAATATGATTGAACATTAACATTATGTTAGATATGAATTATTTAGGGACAGTTTAGATAGATGAGAATTAAAACGTGCACTCATCACAAAAATGTTGAATGTGCAGTGTTCTGAAGTCAAAATATATATCATGAAGAGAAGAAAAAACTGGTCACATTAAGAAAACCTGTTGTACAGCATGATATGGATTCATGTTTAACCATATTTCTGGAAGAGTATTCTGTTCAATTTTCTACTGAGTGAAGATAGGTGCTCAAAAAATTAGTATACATTTTTTGTGTTATTTGTTAATAACTTCATTACCCTTTCGAGTGGACTAGGCCTACAATATTTCATTTCTTAATTTTATACATCAAATATTGATGTAATATATCCTTTGAAGAAATATCATTCATTGCATCATTTCTAATAAAAAAAGGTACAAAAAATATTTCTTTATAGACAATATCATTAAAAACTTGTCACAATTTTGAGGATATGTAGTAAGTCCCCTTTGTCAAGATTTAATGAATATTACCTATTTAAAAGACTCTCATGGGTGCCAAAGTTTTAGTAAAGATTCCAAATTCCACCTGGCACACATTAAGCAAATATCCCTTGGAGTGTAGAGGAGAAAACAATATGCTGTAATAAATAAAAAAGTTTCATGTATAGAAACAAATTATTAAATATAATAAATTACAATGATTTAGGACGTTTACAGTTCTGTTATGGAAATTAAAAAGAATTTATTCTGTAACAATTATTATTTAATAGACATTATTGGGTAACATTACAAAATTGGATAATAATTTTAATAGATACAATTTGTTATTTAAGAAAATATATAAATTTTTAAAAAACAAAAGACATTGTAAATATGAATTCATTTGATCTTAGATTAGGACCGAGCGGAATCGGAACGAAGCCTGAAGCATCGTCCATATCTGACGCGTAAAGCGGTCCAGGAAGGCCTAAGAAACGTAAAATGGGACGCCCTAAGACCACCACAACAACGCGGGAAGAACAAGTCCGTATTGTTCAAGCTAAATACAGACAACAAAAACCCCAAACTCAAAAGGATTTCGCAGCACGATACAATCAATGGCACCCTGATGAGAACAGGGAGGCCGTTGCTCGTTATACAGAGCAGCACCCCGAGGTGCACAGGAATGCAGTTAGGCGTTATACGCAGGATCATCCAGAGACATTGAGGGAGAGAGTCCGTAATTTTAGGGTGACCAACCCAACACTCACCCACATGAGACACGTTCTCCTAGCCCTTGCGCGCCAGATTTCCGAATTTGGGCCAGTGGGATATTGGTGCGGAGAAATTCTTAATGGTATTCTTCCCTACAAGTTGGAGAAATTGACTCTTTGGGGAGAGAATACTTATAAGTGCCTTCACTGAGGAGCTCGTCTGTTCGAGGTAGAAAGGAAAGAAAGAAATGGTGCTGTGGAGAAGGAGCATATAATGTTCATCATGTACCTCCTTTGGAAGCTCCATTTTATTCAAACCGGTTGTTTCTAGATAGTGCTAGAGCGTACAACGACCTTTTCGCTTTCTGTGCTCTTGTCAGGAGGATACCGCCACCCCAGTGGACTATTCTTCAAGATAGAAGGTAGAATGTACCACCAAGTGTACAATCTCGATGCTCCGGCCGTCGATGTGAGTCGGTACACATCCTGACGATGGGAAACATAGAAGGCTCTCGAGTATTTCTTTCTTTGTACTTTCCTTCTCTAATTACCTACTTTTTCACTTCCATTGCTTTTATCTTTACTGGCCTTCTCTGAGTGCTGAACGCTCACCCATGTGTTTGCCGTGCATGGCGACCCATGTCGAAGGGATTGGGAATCCTAGTGATTTGAGGAACTTCTGCGTGCACTCTAGATGCGCCCCAATACGCTCACTTTGGCCTCGGCCTCTTCCAGACGGGCGATCGGGGGCTAACCCAACCTCGACCAATCGGCTCGGATTATGTCTTCGACTGAACTCCAGAATGAGAGGGGGTGCGCAGAGGGTCCTTCTCGCTGGTCGGCGGCGTTGGAGCAATTGCTTAAAGAACCCTGCGTGACCCCGCTATAACCCCGTGTCAACCCTAGCCAAGTGGGGTGTCCTCTTGTTGGACTCGGTGGTGGGTGGGGAACACGGGGATGAAATTTTCACTCCATACACATGGAAACTACTGCCCTCAAAACTGTCACCCAACCTGTCCTCTTGTCACCCCCCATTTTGCCCTCTTCCTCTAGGAAGAGGCGATTAGTAGGCGAAATTGTGGAACTACACAGTTCCTTTTGTAAGGAAAGCGACCGGCCGACAAAATCTCGCATCTCCTATTAATGACATGTGATGAAAAGGAAAATACTTTTAAATCAATTAGTTCTGTCCGTCTTTCTAAAACAATTTACGATACCCTCGGAAAACTGCAGTCTGTCGTGCGCCAACGGAATGGTGAAATTCTGTTGGAGGCACGTACAGACAAACAGATTGACAATATTCTAAAATTAAAAGAAATTGCTGGTCTTAAAATCAAGACCTTAACACATCCCGTCCTGAATATGTGCAAAGGCGTCGTAAATCACGAAGACTTTGCACATGAATCAGATGAAGACTTGAAAGCATTCTTTGAGCCCCAAGACGTGGTAAACGTCCACAGAGTTAAGAGGAAGTTGCTGGGAAAGTTAGTCCCCACCTCCACACTAGTTCTGTCGTTTGACAAACCTCTACCGGAATCCATATCCTGCGGTTTCTACACCCTGCGAGTGCGACAATATGTACCGAATCCTCTGCGCTGCTTTAAGTGCCAGAGATTCGGTCACACAGTATACCGGTGCAAGTCACCCTGTGAAGTGTGTTTTATTTGCGGACAGCCGTCGCACGAATCAGATTGCTCGTCGCCTCCGTACTGCGTAAGTTGTAAGGAAAGCATTCCTTCCAATTCCAACAACTGCGCAAAATACATCATGGAAAAAGACATTCAAAGGATCCGCGTTACGGAAAAAGTGTCTTTCCCGGAGGCCAGGCATTGGTACCTTATAAAAATCCAGTAAATATCACCAAATCTTTCGCAACAGCAGTCACCGCACCGAAACCATTTACAGCTTCTCTTGGCTGTCAGGTGGTTTTGGAGAACATTGTAAAACCCAAGATGTGTATTCAGGCATCATTGGATGATCCTACTGTCGTAAAAACGAATTTTTGTGGTGAAAAATCCTTATACCCACAAAGTATAAGGTATCACCCAAACAAAACTCTTTGTCTGTTTCGACCTCAACTTCACCCAACACTCAGCGAAACCCACGAAGAAGCAATCTCCCCGACGACAATCTCGGATTCATCCCCGGCGAAGAACTCGCTCCCCTCAGCCCCGAAGGAAAGACGCTTTGAAGTCAGACTCGCATGTCGGATCTACTTCCTATAGTCGCCGCCACTCAAGGAGCAGAAATAGCGTACTTGCTATGTCCGCAAGTGATCATTCTAGCAGTCTCTGACTCCCCCGGTTTTTCTCCATCATTTCTTCAACAGAAAGCTCTCGCGGAAAAGTGTTGCGCGGATTTCTCCAGTTGCAGAGACGAGGAATATAACATTCCTTTCTCCATGACTGAAATGATCTCTGCCCTTGCGGCTTCGAAAGATACAGCCTCCGTTCTTGATTAAATACATAATGCGGTGCTGGAACATCTTCCAGAGATAGGCATGAAATTCCTTCTGAAGTTATATATAGCTGTATTTGGAATGAGCATACCACCCCTGCTCAATGGCGTAAGGCCATAATTATTCCACTTCCGAAGGAGGGAAAACGTTCTAATCCGTCGCATTTTCGACCGATTTCTCTTACAAGCTGCGTTTGCAAATTGTTAGAGATAATGATAAATCGTCGCCTTGTTTGGTCTCTGGAATTGCGAAACCTTCTGACCAATATCCAATGTGGTTTCAGAAAACAGCGGTCAACGCTAGACCACCTTGTTGTGTTATCATCTACCATCTAATCAGCGTTTGTATTAAGGGAACACCTATTGGCCATCTTTTTTTACTCGGACAAAGCTTATGACACAACCTGAAGGTACGGAATCCTACGCACATTGCACTCGTGGGGATTCCGAGGCTGTCTTCCTATGTTCCTGGAGAGCTTCCAATCTCAACGCTCTTTCCGCATTCGCCTCGGTACTTATTTATCATTTGGAATACGGTGTTCCACAGGGCTCAATCTTAAGCGTCACTCTCTTTGCCATAGCCGTAAATAGCATTGCGTCAGTGTTCGAGAACCGGTACATGCGTCTCTCTTCGTTGACGACTTCGCCATCTATTGTTCGTCTAGCAGCATCTCTGTCATCGAGAGGCAACTGCAGTTGGTTTTAAACCGTTTACACGTGTAGAGCATGTCTAGCGGCTTTGGTTTTTCTGTATCCAAGTCATGCTGTATGCAATTCTGTAAGATATACCATCTCCATAATGATCCAGAATTTTTTCTTGGGGGCCAACGTCTTCCTTTCGTTCCTGGGTCTCACATTCGACCGCATAGTAACTTGGCGCAATCACAACCGAAAACTACAATCTCGTTGTAATTCTTCCCTCAACCTCCTTCGCTGCTTAAGCGCATCACCATGGGGCGCAGACCGCACTTGCCTTCTTCGTCTGTATAGAAATCTCGGTCGATCTGTATTAGATTATGACAGTTTTGTATACGCCTCCGCATCACCGTCGACACTAAGAACACTGAACAATATCCATCATGCAGGAGTCCGCATTGCAACTGGTTCTTTCCGCTGTAGTCGAATAGACTGCTTACTAGTAGATGCTGGCAAACCATCTCTTAACAAGAGACGTGATATTCTACTTGGATCTTATGGAGTGAATCTGATGGCTTCAAATCACCCCACTCGGCAACACCTACATTCTCCAAAATATATTTCTTCTTACGCTGCAAGACCTTCTTTACCCCGCCCAGCGGGTGTCCGTTTTAAACAACTGCTAGAGGAAAACGTCATCACACTGCCTCCAGTGAAATACCCACACACTCGTACACCACCTTGGTCCTTCATGAAACCAACCATCGACTTTCGTCTGTCTAAACTTTCAAAGCAAGACACTCTTGCTGCTGTGTACCAACAGCACTTTGGAGAACTAAAAAGCCTCTATTTGGATTATATGTTCATATACACTGATGGCTCAGCAATTAATAATTCCGTTGGTGCTACTTTCAACTCCCATTGTGCCCTCCGTTTTTTTGCCTCCATTCCTTTCGCAGCGTGTACACGGCTGAAAAATTTGCAATCCTTCAGGCGCTGAAATTCATTCAAGTATCTTCAATACGGCGTGTGGTTCTCTGCAGTGACACTATTAGTGCTCAGTGGTCAGTGTCTTCACTGTACACTTCTGACACCCTTACGCTGACAATTCAGAATCTAATAAGCCATCTAGTATTTCAAAATTTTGAAATAGTCCTGGGCACGTGGCTATTATGGGTAATGAAGAAGCTGATGAGGCAGCGAAGTGGGGAATGCAAAGGCCAGTTGACCTTTCATCTGTTCCTACGTCAGATTCAAAGGTTGCCATAAGATCGTCTCTTCTTAAGACATGGCACGCCGAATGGCGAAGTAGCGCCTTCAAGCTGAGGAAGGTAAGACTCCGTTAAGACCTGGGTGTCATCCTGTGTAAACGGACGCGAAGTAGTCCTTACACGCCTTCGTATTGGCCATTGCTATCTTACCCATGGTCATATCTTACGCGGTGAACCTCCCTCCGTCTGTGAAACTTGTAACACAACACTTAACGTGGAACATTTTCTTCTGGAGTGTCTTGAATATTGTGCCAGCCGACGGCGACACAATCTACCGAACAGGTTGAACGTTATGCTGGGACATAATCAACCGATTTTGATACGTCTTTTTAGATTGTTTCTGGAATGTGGCCTCTGGAATAGTTTCTGATCTCTCTCTGTATTACATTACTCAAATCCATAAACGAAATGGGGCTCCTCCCACCAGTTCTCGGGAGGGTTTGGATTTAAATCTTTCCCCACACCCTTTGTTTTGAATTTACATTTTCTCTTTTTCTCTCTCAAAATTTACTCTTTTCTTTACTTACGGTTTTTATAATGGTTTCAGGATTTTTTTACTATTTGATATGTTTGGATATATTGTAATGCAGGAGGGTTTTTTGGTGGGTATGGTCGAGTCATTCAGCGAGTCCCACACGCGGGGAGAGACATGTTGGCTCTCCTTAGTGCGTAAAAGCTTTTACCCTACCTGTACAAAAATTTTCTCCCTAAATTTATTTTCTTCTTTGTTTTCAATTTTTATAATGTTTAATGAATTTTCTTCTTTTTCCCTCGTTTAAAAAAATGTTTTGTCGTATTGTAACTCAGGAGGGTTTTTGTGGGTATGGTTCAGTCATTCGGCGAGTCGCACACGCGGGGGGACTCATGTTGGCTCTCCTTAGTGCGTAACTGCATTTTCCCTACCTGTACAACATTTTAGGGCTCTAATGACCTCGACCCGAGCTGAGTCTGGCATTGCTTCCACTTACTTGTGCCATGCTCCTTCCTTTATCTATACTGACCTCCCTTGGTCACCTCTTGTTCCTTTCGATCCCGACGCTATTAGAGCTAGGGTATCTTTCATTTTCCTCCTCTTCTCTTTCCTCTATTTCTTCTTCTCTTCCTCCCAGGGGGCTTACATCTGGTAAGTATGTGTTTGGCGAACACGGGACCCCGAGCTGAGTCTGGCACTGCTTCCACTTGCTTGTGCCATGCTCCTTCCTTTATCTATACTGACCACCCTTGGTCACCTCTTGTTCCTTTCCATCCCGACGCTATTAGAGCTAGGGTATCTTTCATATTCCTCTTCTTCTGTTTTTTCTTCTTTCCCCCGCAGGGAACTCAGTGAGTATGGGCTTGGCGAACCCACAGCCCCGAGCTGGGGACTGGTACTGCGCCACCAGTCCTCGGACACCGTAAGCTTTGGACATGCTTCAGCGACCACCATTGGCGCGATGGTGGAAAGTTGCATGTTTTCAAGGGCGGAGATCTTGCCTTCATTGGCCGGGTCGCGAGGAAGGATTAAACTTCTATAATAAAAACCCTCAACTTCAAGGTTTGTTACGCGCCGATGAGGTGAATGGGTGTTGAGGACAAACACTCTCTAGCGTATCAACCTCTGGGGCAACTGCCGCACCTCAGTTGAGCAAGGCTTAGTGACGTGATGCGGGGGCTCCACGTCACCGGACATTTATTTCCTCCGAACTCGTGGGTCAAAATGACAGATATTTCGATTCCCCTGCCTTGCGGAGTGGGCGAGCCGCAGGGTAAGTATTACGCCTCAGAATCTTCGAAGCGACCGAGGGTTGCCAGCCCTCCCGCTTCTAAAACCAAAAATGAAAAGATACAGAACATTCCTTACCAGAATGTTTTCATAATAATGAAAAGAAAGGAAGGAACTTTGGAAAAAGTTTCTCCCTTTTACATTTATAAAGCGCTTCAGGGAATATGTGGTACACTGAAGAATATCAAAAGGTTGTGGAATGGTACCATGTTGTTGGAAACCAACTCCAACAAACAGGCCCTAACACTGTTAAAGTGTTAAATGTTGGGAGAGTTCCCTGTGACGTGCGAGCTCCATGCTGCGCTTAATCGCAGCAAGGGGGTCGTAAGTTGCAGGGATATTATGGATATGACAACTGAAGACCTAGTTGCGGAATGGGAGGCTGACCACGTAGTTGAGGTCAGTCAGATCATGAGGAAGGATAATGGTGTTCTCCAGAAGACAAGTTCCTTCGTCTTGACATTTGACTGTCCCCAACTACCAAAGGATATTAAAGCTGGATGGCTTAACCTGCCGGTGCGACCCTTTGTTTCAAATCCTCTACGCTGTTTGAAGTGCCAGAGGTTTGGACATACAACAACATCTTGTAAGGGCCGTGAAACATGCGGTAAATGCAGGAAGAAAGCACACGAACCCGGCGTCTCATGCCCGGGGCCAGCTAAGTGTATTAATTGCACAGGCAGCCACCCGGTGTGGAGCAGGGAGTGTGTCGCCTTCCTCGAAGAAAAAAAGATACAAGAGATCAAGACTACGGAGAAGATCCCGTACGGTGAAGCTCGGAAGAAATACAGGGCTTTATACCCTTATTCTCTACCAGTTACTCCACCGCAGCCAAGACTCCTGTGATCAAAAAGAACGTGGCAATCCAGGTCGATTTCACTGACGTGTCTACGACGTCGTGCACATGCCAGTGCAAATGCGGCAAGATAAATATCAAAGAAACACCTGTCAAGCCCAAGACTCTCTCCACACCCCGTCCATCTAATACAAAGACGAAGACCAGCAGTGTACCACATATTTCTCCATGTATTAAAATATCAAAAACCCAAGCAAGGTTCGAAGGCTAAATCCTTGAACCTTGTTGACTTCATAAAATCGAAGCAAACAACATCGAAGAAGTCCGGGAGACCCCCCAGGGGACTTACATCTAGTAAGTACGTGTTTGGTGAACACGGGGCCCCGAGCTGAGTCTGGCATTGCTTCCTCTTACTTGTGCCATGCTCCTTCCTTTCTCTTTTCTGA
>NNCF01127935.1:318439-349317 GCA_002313205.1 Laupala kohalensis | reverse complement strand
TTATATTGCCAAAATTAGTTTTTTAATACGCGAGATACTTATAAGGAATGAATCATTTTTGACATGTTTGATATTACTTTGAATTTTTATGAAGTTTTGAGATTGAAATTCGTTTTACGATCTTTAAAAGTGAAATTTTTAAGAACATTACAAATTATATATGTTTTAATTTTTTCAATAAGACACGGACGTTCAAATTTATCGATGCAGCAGTACGTGAAAATTTGAATCGATTTAATGATTTTTTTCAAAATTTTGTTTACGTTTTAAAAGAATAACGTTTTAGGCAAGAAACAATAATTTATACTTTCTAAAAGTATTTAGGTTATTTATATATTTCGGAACACTGTTTCATGATCACGTTAATAGGTATTTATAAGTTTTTCTAATCAAATTTTCTATTTCTAAATCTCTTACCATACGTCCAATACAATGGACCGTATTTGCATTTCACGTTTACTGCAACGACATTCAGCGAAATACTGTGAGTATCTTTTGATTTACTTGTGTAATATTCAGGGCTTCTTAGGAAACAAATTTTTAGTTTATGTTTCAACGTTTCTCGTGAAAAAGAAATTTTATCAGTCATCTGTCTTTATAGTATCATTATAAGTTAGTCATTTTACTCCTTGCAACTTCTGTATGCAGGTGGTCCATTTGTTTACTCCTTGAATGTAGTTAGCCAGAAGCATTACGATTCAAGGAATAATATATCGATATTCAATTAAAGTATGTTGTGTTTATAGATAATTTTTATCGATAAACTTTAATTTCGTACATGTGTTTAATTTTCTTTACTGTTTAATTACCAATTAACAGAGAATGGATATATCACATGGCTCGACATTTCACATTAATATTTTTTTATTAAAGGACATTGTTTCCCAGCTTCGAGAAATTAAGGTGCGTAGTAGTTCTTTACTTCTTGTGGATACTTGCGTTTCGAAACAACTTGACACGTTGAGTTCCTTTTAACTGTTGATATAATTATTATTGAACTATAGATTATTCTGAATCTAAAGTTTATGAATCATAAGAATTGAAATAACACTAAATTCACGATTTCTTATTTCAATAAACACACCCCTACACAAAAGTCTGGAGAACCTATATAAGAAATCCGCTTCTACCCGAAGGAAAACCGGAGAAAAATCCGGGCCAGGATGGGGTTACAGAATTAATGCACACAACCTTGCAGAAGTTGAGTACACATAAAACTAAATTAACATGAGCCATAAGACGCAACACAATCATGCAAGAAAATAGTTTTGGAAATATTATAACTTATTTAAAAAGTTCTACAGCAATGGCGTGATAAAGTAAAAGACGGATTTAACTTTTATTAAAATCAATACATTCTTTTACATTGTAGAAGTACTGATGTACGAGGTAGCTCTTAACCGCGAATATGAAGAGACTCAATTTCATAATATCTTTTATATTCTTGGGCAGGGAATTATATAGAACGATTCCTGAATGATACGGTTCTTTTTGGCAAAGTGGTTGACACTCTAGGGCGGTAAATATTATTCCTTTTGCGAGTATTGTGTTCGTGAACGAGACTGTTTCGTATGAAGCAAGGGTGGCACTTCAGTAATTCGGTCTTAACAAACACGACTGTTTCATAAATATAAATGCAGGGAAGTGTTAAGATATTTAATTCCTTGAATAAAGGTTTATAAGAGTTTCGGGGGTGAGATTTACAAATTATCCGAACTATCCTCTTCTAAATTCTGAAAGTTTAAACACTCTGAACGGAATTGCCCCAGAAGGTAATGCCGTGACGTAAATAGGACTAAACGTTTGCAAAATATACGTAACGGGAAATACGTGGACTAACTGCGTTAACTAAGATTTGGAATACGTAACACAATTTGTTTAATTGGGAATTAACATTGTCAACGTGACAATTTCTTTTGAGGTTGTCCTGAATATGGAGACCTAAGAATTTTGTATTCGTAACAGTTTTTAATTGTGTTCCGTTTAAAGAAAGAGAAACCTGGGGTAAAGATTTTGTGATACTATTGTGAAATGACATAGACACTGTTTTGTCAGTGTTTACAATGAGACGATTTGCATGGAACCAAGTCGAAAGGTTAGACAAAACTTTTTGAGCATTGGCGTGTTTACATAGTAAATTAGTGTCATCAGCAAAAAGAACCATTTTGCAATCTGATGTGGATGATGACATGTCGTTCACATACAATAAAAAGAGTATAGGGCCGAGAATTGATCCTTGGGGTACTCCGCAAGTAAGTGGCTTTGTTTCTGAAAGACAACGCTCAAGTATTTTATTTTTAGTATAGGATATTTCGACCTGTTGATATCAATCTTCTAAATAAGAAGTTAGCCATTGATGTGGAAGTCCACGAATGCCTAAAGAATGCAATTTGGAAAGGAGATTTCCGTGATCGATGACATCAAATGCTTTGGATAAGTCAAGAAAAACACCCTGAGGATTTTCTCCACGGTCAAGAGATGTGGTAACATCGTTTAAGAAAATATGGCGCTTTTAGTGGAAAAGGATTTCCTAAAACCGTGTTGATCGCCAGAGAGAATGTTATTTTTTGATAAAAAAATCTAGACGACGCTTGTAGAACAATTTTTCTACAATTTTTGAGAAAGTGGGTAGTAGAGATTTTGGCCGGTAATTTCCACTATTAAGTTTGTTTCCTTTCTTGTGTAAAGGTTTCACTTTAGCTCTCTTAAATATGTTGGGAAACACTCCTTCCGATAATGAACTACGAAAAATATTGGAGTGGATTTAATATAGTGTGGGACGAGAACTTAACAATAAACTCGAGTATATCATCTATGCCTGTTGAATATTTGTTTTTTAATGAGCTAATGAGTCTCATGACTTCACTGGCGTTAGTTTAATCAGAAGTATAAGCTACCTGTACTAGTCGTACAAGCAAAAAACTTGGTTCATCTCATTGCTGGAGAATCGCAATGAATGTTAAAATTCCAAAAATTAGAGAATTTGAATATTAAAGTACATTTTTCAGTGATTTAAAATTACGTAAATTATACGAGCATTAGCTTGTGGATGTGACACGCAAACTTGTCAAAGCCATCTTGAATGTTGGTTTACAAAAATATTGTACGTACAAAGGCGGCGAACGGTAGAGGAATTGTATTGGATCAAAATCAAAGGAAAGTGCAAGTTATTTAAGGTTTTATGGACGTGTAAAACTATTGTGTAGTACATGTGTTTAGTTGCTTTGTGTCTTTGTGCAAAAATAAATAAACAAAAATCGGATTTTTGAGAACATATTTGACACGGCATATGAAGAATAACAATACCTAGTTTTCAAACGTAATCGTTCTAGTTTTATTCGTCAGAATAACAATTATTCATTAATGTGTCGTACGCATTTTTATAAATGTTTCGCAAAGGTACGTATTTGTATTTCATTTACATTGCAAATATGCTTGTTTTATATGTTATCAAAGAGTGTTTTTAAATACGTGAGATTCTTAGATATGTATCATTTTACTAGGCATGTTTGATGTAATTTCCTTTGAATTATTTTGTGGTGTTGAGATTAAAATTCGTTTAATAGTCTTAAAAAGTGCAAAAACTAAGTCTATAGAAAATTAAAGAGTATTTTGATTTTATCAGTATGTTCTTGTTAAGTCAATTTAAGTACGCAACGGGCGGTGGTAATTGGTATAGATTCCTTGATTCAATACAAAAGTTTGTTTACTTTCCTAAAGATTGAAGTATAAGTCTACAAACAATAATTTTTACCATGTAAAAGAATGTTATTTTAATTTTATATTTCACAACAGTGTTTCATGTTCAATATGAAATGTATTTATTATTTTTTCTAATAACTTTTACAATTTCGTAATCTCTTACAATGCGTCCAACAATGGACTGTATTTACATTTTATATTCTTTGCAAAGACACGCAGCGAAATACAATGAGTAAATTTTGCTTTCTTTAAGTAATTGTATCAGTGGACATTTGAAACGGGATCTGAAGAATAACATTGATAAGTTGGAAAAGTAATCACAGTGATGTTGTATTCGTTAAAATAGCTTTTCTTCAATAATGTTTAAGTATAGTGAATGTTTAGTTTAGGTCCCTATTTGTATTTTATTTTTACTGCAAAAATTTTTATTATTTACATTGCCAAAATTATTTTTTTAATACATGAGATACTTATAATGAATGAATCATTTTATTGACATGTTTGATATTATTTTGAACATTTTTAGTGTTAATTTGATATTGAAATTCGTTTTACGATTTTGAAAAGTGAAATTACTAAAATCATTACAAATTATATTATTTTAATTTTTTCAATAAGACATGAGCAAGCCATTTTTCTATGCAACAGGCCGTGAAAATTTGATTCGATTCATTGTTCATTTCAAATGTTTGTTTACGTTTTAAAAGATTAATGTAGTATGCAAGAAACAATAAATTATACTATATAAAAGTATGTTAGTTTCTTTTTATATTTCAGAATCAAGTTTATACGTATTTGTAAATTTTTCTAATAAAATTCTCTATTTTTGAATCTCTTACAATACGTCCGTATTTGCATTTCACATTTATTGCAAAGACATTCAGCAAAATACTGCGAGTGTCTTTTGCTTCAATTGTGTGGAAAAAAAATTTTTTTTTTTTTTCACGTTTCTCGTGAAAAAGAAATTTTATCTGTCTCTTATGCGTATCATTATGTTAGTTGTTTTACACCTTGCAACGTCTGTATGCAGGTGGCCCAATTGTTTACTCCTTGGATATAGTTAACCATTAGCATTGCGATTCAAGGAATAATATATCGATACACAATTAAATTATGTTGTGCGTTATCGAGAATTTTTATCGATTTATTCTTTTATTTCATTCATGTGTTTAAGTTTTACTATTTAATTACCAATTAACAGAGATTAAATATATCATATGACTCGAGATTTCGCATCAATGTTTTCTGAAAGGACATTGATTTCCAGCCTCGAGAAATTAAGGTGCGAACAATAGATACGAGAAAGTGCAAAGCGTGTTTAAAAAATAGATAATAATTAAATCAATGTTACCTTGTGCAATGGCAATACACAAGTTGTAAACATAATTTATTTTATTTATATATTCATTGGTAACGTTGGTACGCATGTACGAATTATTTCATAAATTGATACTAATCAAATCAATGTTACCTAGTGCAGTGGCAATACACAAGTTGTAAGCATAACTTATTTTATTAATATATACATTGGTACCGTTGGTATACATGTACCAAGAACATAGAGAAAAATAATTTAGAATGTTTACGACAAATAGATCAGCGGAATACATATTTTGGTTTGAAAATAATTCATGATAGTAAATACATACTATAAATCAGTCATTTTTCTGTAAATTTTTATTGCCATTATACGGTGTCGCAAAAACCAATTTTCAGCTTTTAAATTAAATGTCACCGGAGGCACTACGCGTTCGATGGCCTTCGCTGTGAATCATTTGTATCTATTAATAAGGTTTTTTACTCTGGATGTCTTAGCACGGGCGCAGCCCTTTATTGGGGGGTAAAGGGGCGTAATCCCCAGCGAGTATGTAGCTAATATAACCCCACAGGTATCCATATAGCTCGTCAATATTAAACAGCGTGCGCGCGATCGCGATTTTCTGCCGAATTTTGCGGGCTTCAGTCCGAATTCGCACCCTTGTTACCGGAAGTGCTATGTAAAGCTTTTCATTGCAATTTTTAGAATGTCCTCTTTCATTTGAGTCTTCATTCACTAGAATTGGCTCCATTATTTTGACGCCAGAGTCGTACAAGTACAACCTTGTAACTCCGAGTAACTCCTGTAAATATTCCACCCCACACACACACACACACACACCCAAGAAAAAAAAAGAAAAGAGGGAAGCCCGCAGAGGAAAGTGCGAGAATTTTTGTATGTTCTAGAATGCTTATATTATCAATTAAAAAAGATTCTCGCTTTAGGTTTTTTTAGGGTACGGCCCTTTTTTACCTAATTCTCCTGGACAATATTCGGAAGATTACGTACGAGTATATCACATTAGGGTTTTCTCCCAGGATGTTTCGGTTGGTAAGGGACTGCGTTGTACTTCGACATCTTGTAACGTACTTCGATAAAATGTAACGCAAACGTTATGGAAATAGTCCCCAAGATAGTCACTCTTTCGAACTCAATTGCCACTGCCAATCACAATGAACGCAACACTTTCTCCCTATTCCACACATACAGACGTGAGCACCGTGAAACAGCTGATTCCAAAGAGTATATGAGAATTTGCGCCAAGAAAAAATAACTGTTATGAGAAATTTCGTGCTCTAAAACTGTGGACACGTCTGTCGCTTCTGTCTTACATGTAGGTCTCTACTTACGTTTCGTTTACGTCCATTGTAGATCCGCCTTTACGTAGGAGTTGAACCAACTGAAGTCAAAGTCACGATACTTGGCCTAAAATTATTCAATACGGCTGCCATAAACAAATTGCCAACCTCCACGAAACAAATCCTTGAAACTCGCGTGCAGGCAGCGGTCCACAATGAAAAATAAACACTCCTCCGGATTTGATGATATACCCGACAGTCATTAAGAAAAAAACAATGTACATAATCAAATCACTCACTCACTTGTATAACAACTCCTAACCCAAGGTATCCCCACAAATTTTTAAAACTGCTATCATAAAACCTCTACACAAAAAGGAGACAAACATAATGTAACAAACTATAAGCCAATATCACTTCTCACAGGTTTCTCAAAAATACTAGAAAAACTATTTAATAACAGATTAAAAAGCTTCTTAACATGTATCAAAATTATTACAGACTCCCAATATGGATTTAGAGAAAAAAGATCTACTGAAACTGCTCTATTTGCTTTTCTCAATGAAATTTTGATTGCACGAGCACAAAAAAATCCCTGTTAGATTATTCTTAGATCTCACAAAAGCTTTTGATATAATTGATCATAAAATTCTCCTCAGTGAACTAGAAAATTATGAAATTCGGAGAATAGGATACAACTGGCTAAAGTCATATTTATCTGAAAGACAGCAAATAGTACAAGTATCCTACCAACATGAAAACCAAATAAAACATTACTGGTCTCAGCCCATGCATGTCACTCGCGGAATTCCACAGGGCTCCACCCCGGGACCCATACTATTTCTTCTATATATTAATGGCATCCCATCCATCATCAAAAACCACAAAATTGTACTTTTTGCTGATGACACAAACATCTCATTCCATGCCAAAACTGCTGAAAACTTATTTAACACTACCAAATCCACTATCGCCACCCTTATCCAATGGTTCCAACAAAATAAACTCATAATAAACACTGATAAAACTTGCATAGTTTCTTTCCATAATCCTCATTTATCTAAACAGCACACACCTAACATCGAATTTCATGGTAACCATCTCATCTTTAAACAAACAACACAGTTTCTGGCACTTACTATACAAGATAACATGAAATGGAACTGTCACCTAGAAACACGGAATATGAAACTAAGCACAATAATCTATGCCATCTGAGTTCTAACAGCAAATAGCACAACAGATACCCTTCGAACAGTATACTATGCAAATGTCCATTCCATTCTAAAATATGGTACAATATTTTGGGGACAAGCATCAGAAACAAAAGAAACTTTTAGTTTACAGAAGAGAATAATTCAAAAAATTACCAACACTAATAAACTTTCTTCATGTAAACTATTATTTGAAAAGTTCCTCTGCCATGCATGTACATTTTTGAAACTTTGAATTTTGTAAAAAAGGATCTACTAGACAAAGGACCACTCTACAGATTTAATTCCACATTTATGTTCACAACACTAGACGGGCCAGAAATATCCATCAATCACAGATAACATCCACTCCTACCCAAAAAGACACTCATAATGCAGATATACAGCTATATAATGCGTTACTATTAAACCTTAAAAACATCATTACACTGAACTCATTCCAAACAAAACTCAAACAATTCTTACAACAGAAACTCTACTACAGTGTACAAGAATTCCTCAATGGCAATAACTAATGTATGACACAATCTGTTGCAGGTAATCATTAGAACAAAGGTGTAGAAGGTGACCCACAATGCAGGAAAAGATTAACAACATTAAATTACGCTGTTTTAGCATAAATATAGACCTTGACATACATTTATAAAATAAAAGTAAAATAGTAGAATTCCTACCATAGATATTTAATAACCCTAGCCTAAATAAATATTAACATTCTGTAATAGTAGAAAATAATTGTATTTTATGTTAATTTCTTCTTAGTCTAAGTTAAATGATGGTTAAATGCATCAAAATTATTATATTGTTGTTATTCTTATATGTAAAATTTATTGTTGTTAGTTTTATGACTAGCCATACATCATTGTTATGATCTATGTGGTTAAATAAATTATTATTATTAATGTTATTCTTATTAGCTGATAATATGAAGTTAATGCGTCGCGCTACATTTTGCTAGAAAAATTTCAGGAAAAGTGTGGTCACAAAGAATTTAAGTAATATCGAAATAAATATTAATAGTAGTAACTAAAGCGACCATTTAGTGTAAAGAAATACAAATAATAACACAAACAAAAACACAAGGTAATACTTGTTCCACACGCTCGATGCAGAAAGTACAGAACAGCGCCACAAGAGCAAGTTAATTGAATTGGTGTCCGAAGTTGGCAATGGATTCAAGTTCGAATGTCTTGCCAACAACGCGAGGTACCCTTATCATTTCTCTTATGGACGAGGGCGAAGAAAACGTGTTGGCTATGTTGAGTACAGGTTATATACTAACATCAAGCCAGTTAGAGTGACAATAAATAAATATAAAATTAATATGTTGTCAAGAGAGCTGCTACAAACTGCGTATGACCACATTGAGGACAAAGTATTTTACTGCGACTAATTTACAATAAACTAATACACATGGTGTGTTTCCATTCATATTTTTCCTTAAGGTGAATTTCTCGAGGCAAAGTAAGATGACTTTGAATATAGGCTTGCTCCTTTTCTTACGTCATACGGTCGGAAGTAACGCACCTTAGGCGAATCTACAATAGACGTAAACGTAACAGGAGTACGTAAGGTGCGTCAGTTCCAGCCGTACGACGTAAGAAAAGCAGCAGGTCAAGTTGGTTCAACTCCAATGTAACGTAAGGAAGGTGCTACGTTCAGCCAATCAGAGAAGGGGATCTCTTTATGCTACGTTTGTGCGTATTATGTTGATGTATCCTGAAGCGTGGTTGAGGTTAAGTTGTTCTCTGTTTCTTAAGCGATTTATTTCAGTCTTATTCCGTCATACGTGCAGTTAGAATAATTGTGATTTATAAAAAAGGAGAGATTACTGCGAACACTCGCTAAGCCAGATACATGCTTCTTAGCGGATAATTTACTAGATGAATTACAAAAGAGTATTTTTTGCTGTCATAACGTACCAACACGCAATCATGTGACGCATACCCGCTCTGACGATATTCACTGCCTCAGTATTTTGATGCATCACACTCCACACCTCAATTACCGTTATTCAACCCAATTTAGACATCACATCGAATAACAAAAGTAGGGGAAAATGGCCGTGGTCATCACAGATTAGAGCTAATAATAGCTCATCACCGGAAGTTGTGGTTTTGTGGTCAATACCACGAAAGCCGAAATGAACATACCTGGAAATTCCCATGACGTCATGCAATCGCCTTCAAAAACACCTAGGCCGAAACGAACACAAGCTGGAAAATCCCAGGATATTTTGTGGTCAGGAATTAGATCCAATAAGAAGTGAGGAATGAATAAATGAAAATAATAATAATAACAAATGGCCAAAGTATAGCATATGGTCCAAAGAGGGTTCGAAAAAATGATTAATGTCATAATACTACAAATATTATTACGGTTCCGAAAATATAAGCCGTATTCTTCGCTCTTCATATTTACGGTAGTTATAAAGAAATATTGTTCCGCACTATTTTCTTCTCTCCGCCACCGTTTATGTTAGTATGTTAGGGGTATGTTAATTATAATATGGCTCGCGACAGCGAGCCATGAACAATTATAATGAACAATGATGTTAGGTTAGCCATGAACAATGATGTTAGGTTTGTTAGACCCGGCGATTTAGTTTTAAGAAAATATGTTGTATGTGTGAAGATGGAGGCGATGGTGGAGATAGCAGCACTCGCGGAAGGATATATGAAGAATATGGTTATTTTTCTACGGCGTTGGACCGTAAGGTAGATTTGGTCCTAACAAATATTTTAAAGAGTGCATAGTGTGTGCTCGCACCATAGTCTCCGCGAACCCCGTCGGTGGAAGAAAAAAAAACGCAAAAGATCGGAAGAATGGTTGAAGGAAATCATTTAAATAATTACGAATTTTTTAAAATGAATAAATAATATAGTACAATAAACAGAACAATACATAATTCCTTCTTTCGTATTATATAGTGTGGTTGATGACAATACATTGGAGTTGCGCGCCATATATTCCCTTTTTGTTATTAGAAAATTTTAATAAATAAATGAAAAGATTATATAATGTATGTATATCAGTTTTTGTACAGTATACGCCGACGAAGAATCGTGCGCCATTTTGTAAAAAGTGTAAGGAGTGGCAGCTTGTGAGAGGAGTTGAGTGAGATTGCAATGAAAGGAGGGCGAAAGCGCATATCTCCCCTCACTTCCGGACGGGCCGCTCTGTCTAAGACACGCCCGTGATACGGTGACTACCATAATGGCCGCCAAGTTTAGGTTGACGCTGCCTAGCGGTCGGCGTGGTAAGTTGAGTGGTTTGTTTATAAAACGCTATAGCTTTGGAAATTGTATGTTTAGAAGTTAAGTGTATGAGAAGAATGTTTTTTCATAATGAAAAGATTGTGTAAATAGGCATTTGAAAGTGAATGTTGAATTTTTAAAAATCATCCCCCACTTTTGATTTCTCTCCTATTCTAAGCTATATGACATACACGGGGAAAAATGGATGGATATTTGAAGGTATAATAAAAAGACATTGTTTTTATTAGAATGTTTAATAATGATTGAGGTAATACTTTGTTTGAATAAATATTGAGAGATTTGTCTTATGAAATAATAAATTGTTTATATTTAGAAATTACAAAAATACAAAATTCAATAAATAATGTTTGTTACATATAAAGAAATTTAACCTATGTAACAGACTACACAATCACGGTCAGGAAGAGAATGTTTGAAAATAAAAAAAACATAATTTTGAAAAGACTAAAAAATAAAATGATATAATTACTCTAATAAATGTAGTTTATTCTCGAATAAATTCCAATGTTTGAACATCCGATTCCAGAACATAACTGTGTAGTCTGTGAGGGGCGCTCGACACAGCGGGCATGTGGAATGAGAATGGATGAACACCCACTCTTTCAAACAATCTACACATATGTGTAAACATTTGCAAAGAAGAGGGTTCACCATTTTTTCTCTGCATACAGGACTCTGGAATATAAAGAAAATACAAAGTAGTGAATGGTACACAGAATATGAAATAATAACATAGATGTAGTGTTTGTTTTAAGCACCATCGGTTTATATATCACCATCATAAACTGGGGGTAGATATTCGATTGGAGGATGTCGGAGTGTCCAGAGAGCTCGGCGTATGACGCAAATACGTTCAACGAGTGCATCGTCTCCTATCCTTTCAAATAATGCCAAGAGAGAACCATGGGCTTGTAATACAAGGTCTGAGAGGATTGTACGATTGTGTGTCGTAGACATATGTTCAATAATATCCAACATCGTATGAATCAGTTGTATGGCAAGCGGATAAATGTGTTCAGTGTCCATAAGGAGACACTCTAGTACAATGTGACAAAAATGTCTCCGCGATATACTATTTATGTCTAGCCACTCAATAGCGTGTATCATCAAAATACATGGAAGAGAGAGAGCGCTCGCTTTCTTTCACACGAACGAATTTTTTTTTCTTTTTTTGAACGAATAAAGCGTTGTATATCCATTCTCGTTTATTATTTTTTGAAATAAGCAGTATATATTGTTGTATAATATATATTGTTTGATGTAATATATTTGTCTCTATATATTCTTTTATAAAAAGTTTTTTTAAAAATATTATCATTATGTATAATTTCTCTATATATTAGTTTTCAACACAGTCTGCTGACGACAGTGCATCGTACTCCATTTTTGTTAGTGTGTAGGGAGTGGCAGCTTGTTAGAGGAGAAGTTGAGATAGATTGCAACGAAAGGAGAGCGAAAGCTCATATCTCTCCCCTCACATCCGGGCAACACGCCCTCGTGATAACACGACTGCCATTATGGCTGCCGACAGTATAGACTGACGCTGCCGAGCGGGCGGCGAGGGAGTCACTCAATGCGACAGAGGCCCCCCACGGTACACTAGTGAACCTATCAATCCAATAGCATCTATCATCGCAACATTGTAGAGAGAGCTTGTTTTGTTCATACGAACAGACTACATGATCTTTTGAGCGAATGAAACGTTGCAAATCCATTCGCGTTGTATTTTGAAATAAGCATTCTTTATAATATTCCATTTTATAAATTTTAACGACACTGCGTTTGATGCCTTTCGCCCTACATGTGGTAATCAGGCTGAGTGTTTGAATAGCATACATTTTTGGGCGGAGACCTATATATTCAATTAATATATCACTGCTGCACTCATCCTTGAACACACCCATTTTCCCCCCGTTACAAGGAACGATACCAAAACGATTGGAATGTTCAAACATGGACGTGTCGTAGTAAGAGGGACAAACGCATGACATCATAAACATTTTTCGAAGTAGAAAAGATGTAATAATCTGTATCCAAATATAGTAGTTTCAGATCTGAGAATTGTTTTTTGAGAAAATTCTAAAGGAAATCGTACATATGAAATTTAGAGAGTTCTAAAATGGAACAGCCTACATAAACCGGTTTGTTCATCAATACATCTGTTTTACGCAATTCTATAGTCATGAGATCACCTTCAATATGTCGACTAGACACAAAATTTGGATTGGCAATAAGTCTCCAACCCCACAGATCCCCTCCCACGATGTCACGAGATAAATTTTACTATGCAATCGTACGTTTTCACATGATTTTCCGTGTTTCCACTGGGAGCCTAGAACCAGGGAGTGTTATTTCCTGGAGCCGAAAGCAGCCCCTTACCTGGGGATCAGACGCTGACCAGAAAGCAGCTAAGTATGGGTGCAGACGCTGACCAGAGAGCCGCTCATTATGGGTACAGACGCTTCTGGGTTTTATCCTGTTTTGGTCCGCGGGTGGTATTTTATTTCCCACATACCCTACATATCTGTAGAGCATTCCCCTATCCGCAACGTTCTCGCTCGTCACTAAGTCATCCCGGGTTCGATTCCCGGAGGGGGCAAGATAAAATTTGTAGCTCTTTGTATCCATGTCCCAGTTTAAATAGCTGGGATGTATGAAGAGTCCGACCTGCGACTAACAACCGATACAATGGTCTGGATCATATATATACAAGTTTTATAAATAAGTTGTACTTGAGTTGAGATGTCAGTACAAATCAGAAGCTTTTTCAAAATAAACTTTTTTTCAGATGCACACAAGATACTAAAAATTAAATATCGATGTTTTAATTAAGGAATATCAATATTTTGATGTGTTGAAACAAAATATCAACTTTTTCTTTTTCAAATGCATATTTTGAAATATCGATATTTTTTGCACATCCCTAGTCCGAGCTTGCCTGAGTCTTTTACATGTGAAACTTATAAACTTTTTGGGTCATTTTTAGGCTACCTCTTATTGGAAGACTAAAATGCTGAATTATAGATGCATCATGGTGATCAGATGTAAATCCTGCTTCAATCCACAGCAGTTATGGATACTTTGAGGGACTTCTTACTTCAAGACTTCACTTATGGGTCCATCATTTTGTAAAATCTAATTATTCATGTTTGTAACTATCAAACATATATTAGCACTTTAACAGTATTACAATCTTTATTAGATGCCTTTATTAGAATGCTTTATTAGATTAGGATATATTAACTTCAATTCACAATTTATAATACTCAATCCCTGTAGATTTTTTTACTTTGTATACTTTGAGATTTCTTATGTTTTCATCGTTTGATAAATTACTTTTTAAAAAATGTTCAATTTGTAGTCAAATATAGGGGCTCACATAACTATGACTGCTTTGCTGAGAATCTCAGATAACTGTCTTATAGTTCTGTAGCTGTTAAAGCAGGCATAACCTGACATGAAGGTGCTACAGAAATTTAAAGTGATGAAGTGATATCTCCTGAACCCCTTAAGGTATTTTTATCATTTAAATGTCACACAACAATTAATTCACTGTAAAATGCTAATCAATATAACCAATGTATTCTATGAATGAATCTTGAATTATGAATTTTGAAATTGAATAGTTAATGTACCAAGTTGGTGAAAACTCACTCAACAAAACTTCACGTCTGCTGTTCAACACTAAATCAGCTGTTTCCACAGCCTTTTATTTGTAAACTTATCACTCTAATTCTGTTTAAACTCTTTTTACATGTTTTTTTTGGGGGGGGAGGGGGGAATATTGGGGTATTTTTGTTCTGTTCAACTCGTGTATTGCGATAATTAGATTTGAGCTGCTATCTGCTTTCTGAGTTTAAAATATTAATTACCAATTGTTTCAAATTTTGTACATTCAATAAAAACAAATCAGTTTTCAGAATGAAAATATATGAATCCATATTCGAGTATTGCTGCCAAAAATTTAGCCCTGAAAGTTGTGCCATCAGTTGATTTTGATTTACACTAGACTAATAGAACATTTGACCTTAGGCTCCGGGCATCTCTTTTTCTTGTGATGGCACTGCATTTGAGACAATCAGTGAGATGCTGGACAAGAATTTTTACTGTTTACTGTGTTCAAATAATAGAAACAAATTAAAATACTTTAACAATTTGAGTTACACATGCAATTGTCTGGAGCTCTTTACATAAATGAATCAATCAAAATACGTACCTTGCGAGTTTAATTTTTTAGAACACATTTTCTGTGTAAAAAACACAGTTAAGAATATTTCATGTGAAAACTGTTCAGAAAATTTACAGTAAAATACAAGTAACATACAAAAAATTACACTGATTTACATAAATGTACTAAAACCATGCAAGACAATCTTGAAGTAACAATTGTATCAAAAAATGTGCATGACAACATGCGCCAACACATTTTCACTTCATTGGACCTTGTTAACATTAAAAAAATATAACAAAACTAAATTTCTTTGCAATTTTTATCAACCACAATGTAAAATATCCTAGATAATTATTTATAAACATTCTACCAAAATTATAACTAATGTTAGTTGTAAGAAGAACAATCAGTATCCCAACAAAAAGAAACATCAAATCCTTACAATCCAACATAATTTCATACAATGTTTAAAAATTACTTCTATTTTTTAATTCTCATTATTCTGAAAAAACCTACTCATGTCTTCCTTCAGTCTCCATTACAAAGAATGTTTGGGACAGCCCCATTAAATTTATCACAGTAGACAACACCAACACCTTTAAAGTAATGTATGATGTTTACTGGAAGACTAATGTTTACTGATACGCATTACAATTGAACAGGATATATTCTTTCAACAGTTAAATACATATAGGAACCATTTAACAAATTGGATATTATTATTGATAGTTATAAATTGTGTCCCTAACAAGAAAAAAAAAACGCTTTTTCAGGTACATCAAAAAAAAGTTTTTTAACATTGAAAATTAGTGAACAAGGCACATATCTTGCACCTTTACCTGGAACATTTGTGTCGCCAAGGAGGGGCTCCAGCCTCCCATGAAAATATTCTTGATTTTAAAAAATAGAATAGAGAGGAAAATCATTCAAATTTCCCTTGAATCATATACCAGTTTAACAAATTTCTGAGTGGATCTAACATCTATTTTATTAATTCATAATATCATGAGTAGCATCCCATGAGCTCTAGAGTCTTTGTTAGGAGTCACAAGAGTTTCTTTGCAGAGATGAGATGTACTTACAGTATCTACTTTGCCCTCTAACAGGTCAAGATCTTGTCCTCCTCTGCTCAAAACCCTGACCTGCAGTTTCCTTTTTGTTATATTGTTTCATGCATTGGAATCAGTGTGAACGAGGATAAATTAAATATTTTATTCTTCCCAGAACACACAATTTATGAAATATCAAAGTAAATAAAAATGTACCCCACCAAAAAAAATTTTTTTTTTCAATGATGCAGTTTGCGTCATGGACCCCCACCCCCCACCTTGTTGGCACCCATTTTATCACTGGAATTAGTAGTCTGTTTGTGAATGTATTTGTTACGATAAAGTGTATTATCAAATGAATATGAACTTTGCCCGACTGGTTTCTGTGGATGTCATAAGAAGCTTTAGTATCTACAAAACCATTCAATCTCCTCGTAGAAACAGGCTTTTTTTTATGATTAACAGAAGCTTCGTCTTGAAATACAACAGCTTCCTTATTTCTCCTTATGAATGAGTGATGAGTTGGTGAAAAAATTATTTCTTGAATTAGTTTAGTAAAACAGAACCTTTTTGTCCCCTTTGTTTTACCTTAAGCAACTTTTCCATTTTTTCATATGTAATTTGCACCTAAAAATCCTAAAAATCATGATATATATCTTACTGAACAAGAAGCCTAGTGAACTTATACTGAACTAGCAAAAGGTTCTGATGGAGATAAATAGAAGGAAGCAATTGAAGATGGAAAGAACTTGTTGAAAAAAACAAGACATTGACCCCAAAACTGCTGTTGATCACAATATTGGGCTTTTAAAGTAAAAAGTTCATGAAAGAGACAAAGCTCGTCTTGTGATGAAAGGGGTTGAACAAGATAATATAGATTTTCAAACAATCTTTAGTCCTGTGGACAGAAGTGCTTCAAGAATATTATTTGCTGTGGCACCTCAGGATGACATTGGATGAGATTTTTATGAAGATATCAAGGAATCTCAAGAAAATACAAAAAATTTAAATCATTGCATGGGTTAAAACAAAGTCCTTGTAAATAGAATAAAACTCTAACAGTGGTTTTGAAGGAAGAAAAACTGGAGGAATTGAAAACAGAATAGTGTATTTTCAAGAATCAAAATAATTAACTTCTTTTAGCCATCCATATGGATGATGGTATAATCATTGGAGAAGATATGAAAGAAATGAACAAGATTTTGAAGAACTATGAAGATAAGTTTGAAATAACTGTTATTCATGAGCCAAAGACATACTTGAGAATACAAATTGAAAAGGAAAAGAATAGCATATGTACCTTTCAAGTAAATTTTGCCAAAGAAGTTTTGAAGCATTTCAACATTGAAGATTCTAAGACTACAACACCTATTGAAATATGTAAGAAATCAAATAAACAAAAGAAACTTGACTAACCATGCAGAGAGGCAGTAAGTATACAAAAAGTCATATAACTTTATTCACAGAAAATGTAACCTAAGAAGAAAAACATGAATGGAAACACAAGTGTTTACTAGTTTCTTGTAAATTAGTTTATTGTTCTCAGCATGGTTATATGCATTTATAACTACTCTTCACAGTAAATTATTAACTTATTTCGGTGTAACAGGCTTGATGTTGGTACAGGACTTGTACACAGTATAGCCAATGCTTTTACTCTGCCATCATCCATAAGGGTAATGGTAAGTGTATCTTGCATTATGTTGGGAGTACTTATAGATTTATTTAAACTTAAATCTATTGCAAACATTGCTCATTAATTCAATTCACTGCATTTTTATAGATAGTTGTATGTTAGTCTCTCAAGATAAATCAAATTTCCAATTAAGCTTTAAAAATAAATTTATTTCTTATTAAAATTCTAAAAGGTAAAAATCAATTACCTAAACCATTCTTAGAGTCCATGAGAATTAATGAGGTCTAGTCAATCCCTATGAAGGAATGTTTCAGCAGACTTGCCAGGACTCAGAAGATTGCTAAGCAGTTTTCTTACATTTGCTACGTTGGAAAGAGATACCATTCACTCTACACATGCTGACTGGATAGATGGAGTCCTTTGTGATGGCGCTTGATTTGAATAGATGTAGTGACTTATTTTTAAGACCAATTAATTTTATCACTTCATTGACCATTTCAGTTTGCATGATAAGAAAAGATTCCAAATTCATTTGAGAGATTTGAATGTAGCATTGTTTTTATAAATTTTAATTTTGAGAAGGCATGCTCACAACTTACTTGAGCAAATGTAATTGTTAATACGTACTAGTAAACTTTATTTAGTTCGAGGTACGTCACAGAGTACAAATTGTACTTGTTTATTAATTTATACATGCATCTGACTTACGATCGATAAGGTCTGTTTTCTTTTCAAACTGATTTTTCTTCAAAAACTTCATCATCATTATAAATGTCTTTCCAATTTGAAGATAATTGGAGATAATTTTGGCAGTTGTGCAAATTATCATTATTAATGACAAACATTTTCAAATGCAGAAATTAATGGAATATTCTAGCAAAGAAACTATAAGAAAATGACATACTTTACTAAATATATCATAGGTACAAAACAATTGACCAGACGTTGTTTTCTGGAGTATTACACCATTACTGTAATACTCAGAACTCTCTTTTTTAATAAACAAGAGAAGTGATCTTACTGTGATATTAATTTCAACTGCACAGCCTTTTGTCAGTAATATTTCCTTATTGTTGAAGTTACATTAGTTATGAAATGTCAAACGTTGCAATTTTTTGTTTCAACATTACAATTCCTTTTTTAGCCCTTGTGCAGCCGAGTCTCTCAGACCTGGGTAAGTCGTGAATATATAGTGAAAAGGGCCAATTCTTGTTACCAAAATAGAAAACGAAAAATAACAAAAGATTTTTGCTTAATATGTTCTTATTTTATATCCAGTGTGAAATATTTTGATTAAAATATTATACTAAATTAAATAACAAAATTGTTTATATTTGGTTTATTTTCACTTACATGTGTAAATTTGTTAGTACATATTGGGAGGCATGAATTTGTCTTTGAGAGGTTGTCAGGTACAACTGCATCAGCCTAGTGTAAAAACAAAAAACAAAAAAAACAGCAAAGAGAACAATTACACTAAATTAGACTAATGGAAGAATCAACAAACCTGAAAATATTTTCTATCGATGACAGGAATGAAAAAAAGTCACTTTTATTTCCCAAACTGAAAGGTAATGCACCATACCACACTTACAAACAATGAAACGAATGTAACTTTACCTTTGTCATGAGCCCTTGAGTAAGATGTCGAAACTATAATGATTTATCATTTGAAGAATCGTGCTCTCAGCAGTTTTACAGTGCATCTGGAAATGGTAACATACAACAGAAAAGGGAAAGTACAGACCAACCAAAAAAGTGGATGAGGGAAGTGTCCCAGGTATCTCTCATTAAATGAACATGAATGATCTCCAAATTGTTAGCTACACCTCGTGTTGACACATTTGATTTCCCAAACAGACATGTGTAGTTGCCTTTCAGTTAATTATTTATTTTTAAGAGAGGGAGCACATATCCTCCAAGGGCGCCTTTATCCCACGGGCAAGTCCAAGCCTGATTTTTTTAGGTAAAGTTACATGACTTAAGAGTAGTTTGCTATACCTAATGTGCAAGACAATGCCTAATTTGACATATAGTGTCAATGATGAACATAAAGAGCAGGTCATTTTGATGAGGAAGATGTGATAAAAGTAAAGAGAAC
The DNA here is from genome assembly GCA_002313205.1 of Laupala kohalensis. Taxonomy (NCBI): domain Eukaryota; kingdom Metazoa; phylum Arthropoda; class Insecta; order Orthoptera; family Trigonidiidae; genus Laupala; species Laupala kohalensis. The sequence goes on along the minus strand of NNCF01127935.1, from coordinate 329,550 downwards.
TTGGAGATATCTGAGGGACTGTTGAAAAGAAGATTAAATATTCTTTTGAGGAAAAGGACAAGACTGAGATCACTGTTTACTGCAATTCAGATTTTGCTGGTGATACCAAAGACAGTAAGAGTTCAACTGGTCACTTCTTGCCGGAGAGCCAATAGCTTGGTGTTCAAAGAAGCAAAGTACTGTAACTAGATCATCCACGACGGATGAATATATTGATGCCTATGAGTGTTGTAGGGATGCTGAATTTCTGAAAGCTTTGATTGAGAAACTAACTGGAAAAGAAGTAAAAGTCACTACTTTTATAGACAATCTCAATACCATTAACTTGATCAAAAGCAGTCAGATCGTATTAAATACATAAGGGTGAAATATCACTCAATGAGTAAAAAGTATTGTGAAGATGTTTGTTTTGAAACGTTGTCAGACTAATGAGCAACTGATAGATATATTTAATAAATATTTGCTATCTACAAAGTTTGTAAGGTCAAGCGATATTCTGTAGGTTTGAATGATTGCATGTTTTATTACCATGTTCATTTTGTTTCTTTAAAGAAGTAAAATGTTTTCTTTATAGCGAAGTTTAAGCATATTGTTATCAAAAAGTTAAAAATTATATTTCCTTACCTTCAGTTCTATGTTCAGTATTAAAATAAAAAATCTGTTCATAAACCTAGTTAGTATTGAGGAGGAGTGTTAAAGTTGGTAATGTGTAACTGTTTACAAAACAGTAAGTATTCAGAACTTGGTACACTTGTACTTTCTGCTTTTTCATACTTCTTCTGTAAGGTAATAACTAATGATTCATTAGTTAATTCAGTTCAAATCTTTGAAACAAAGAGTTCTTCTTTCACCGACATATCCAGTGACATACAAAAAGTTTCAAGTCACTAAGAGAAAAAGTACAAAGTAAAAATAAACATGAACACAGATAAACAGATGCTTAATATGCTTTTTTGGTATCATGAAAACCCAAAATTGATACTTCCATCAAAATCTCATGACTGTATAATTTTGTGACACTCTGTACCAACTATGAGAAAGTAAAAAGTAATTAGTCTGAAACTGATGATATTAGTTGCAATTTTAACTATGGGCTTATGAGTTTAAACAGATTGGAGAAAGATTACAACGGTAAAGGATAAGAAATTCATAGCAACAATGGGGAAAGATTAGAAAATTTGCCAATGTCAACAATACTTCAGATTTTAGTTTACAAAAATGCACAACCAAGAATGAGAAATAACACAGCAACTGGAAATATTGCATAAACAGACATTCGAGGATAGCAGCTAGAAGTCAAAACAGAAGTATCGCCATCTTCGTGCTCAATACCATCACGAGTAGGAATTTCAACAATAACTATTTCTTTCCCACCAAACGAAATAGGAAATCTACACTCTGTTTTATTGATGCATCCCCTGGTATAATTAGTATGTTCATACGTGGTTTTAAAAATGTCAAACTCTGCATGAACAGGGTTTAGGTGGTGATCATTGTCACTATAAAATATGAAGTAGTAATAACCGTCAGCAGAGATGTGAATTGTGTCAACTTGAAAAGGTTTTAGAGTTGTATTACTGTAGCACTGTATTATGGGATCCAACCCATTTGATGATAATTCCTGCCCTTCATAACACTTGTGCAAACTCTCTTCAAAACTAGAATCAGATGACTCTAAATCAGTGATATTTGCATTACCACCATCTAAAATATGTCCTGGGCTAAGTGGCTTATGCGTTCTTTTGTGCCTATCAAGATCCTCCAAAGAGCCAAATCCATCCCTGTCATCATATTCATCGACATTTAGCAAGTCTTCGGTCAAACTGCCTGAGACACTTTTTACTGTAAAATCCCCATGAGAAACATCCTCTCTTACAGACACATTTTGATTTGAAGGAGCTTTCAAATTATTAACATAATGAGATGTATTTTTTTCAACTCTCTGATGGTATATAGATTTAGATAATCCATTTAATTTTATTTCAAAGTAACCATTTCCATTATTCGTACTGCTATAATTTTTTACATCATTTTTCAGATCCTCGGCTAATTCATTTAGATCTGGCACTGTATCTTCAATGTCACTTCCTTTACTTAAATTGTGAGATTCTGCATTTGTAGAGTTCAAATGACTAAACTTTGGATACAAATTTTTTTTTATTTCATGAGCTTCAAATTTATTTTTTGAAGTAAATTTGTTGGTGAGAGTAGATGACTTATGATTTCCCTGATGTTTGATAGACTTCTTTTGTGTTTCTAAAACATTGCAAGTCTTTAAATTCTTTTCTCCTCTGACCACAAGTACACCAGCACCATCATACCTACATTTAATACCAATTATTAGCAAAGAGAGTAATTTGAAATCAAGAAAATATACCTTACACAAAATTTTATTTACCTAGAACAAGCCAACAATGTGACTTGAGATCCTTGCAGTAAATAAAATCCCCAATACTCCACAGTGTCATCAGATAGAAACATACTTTTTCTTAATTTGATGTGTTTCTTATGTTGACTTAATGGAGGCATTTGTGCCAGTTGAAATGCACGAAATGATGTGTTCATCCGCAAAATTTGTTCCTGTGACACAAAACAAAAATATATGTATTTTCGTTTTGTTGATAAAAAAGTACAAGAACTTAATAACAGTATACTTAATTAAAAAAACTGTCATTTTTTAAATAAAAAGCTATTGCATTACGGTTGGATTATTACTCTTAATATTTCAAAGATGTCTGCTTTCTTATATTAACTATAAGAAGGCATGAAAATTACAATGAGAAGCAAAGAGTGGAAAGTGGCAGAGATGGATCATGAGCAACATTTATAATAAACCATGAGGGGAAAGGTTCATTCCATTCCATGCTTAGCATGTATTACATAATTATAAACAAAGTACAGGAGTTTTTTGTTGCAAGGATGCAACTCAACATTTTAGACCTCCCAGAGTACAAAAAAAAAAGTTTCCCAAATTCTGTCAGATAGTGTGAGAAACAGAATAACTTTGCAACTACACAAAAAAAAGTGAAGTTTCTATATACTTTCGAGTTGCTCAAAGTGAAACATAATGTGACAAGACCTGTCAAGGGTACAAATATGTTTTCCACTATATCATAAAGAAACATCACATTTCAAGTTTTTTAGTCCCAAAAACAAAGTATTTTTCAAGATAACTGTAAACTTCAAATTTAAAAGGTTAAAGTGGCAATATAGAATTCCTTTCACTTAGGATTAATAAAAGAAAATAGAGGAAAGAAGACTCAAAATTTATTTTATTTAGTAGACTTTGATGTTGGACTTACCTGACAAAATACAGGAGATATCCCATCAAGAACTTCTAAAACATCAGATTCTGCTACAGCATAGCTCACATCAGCATATAAGCTATGCCTCAAGTATAAAGGTACGATAAGTAAAATAGTTGGAATGACAGCAGTAAGAAGACAAAATGTAAGCACTCGTCGTGCTCCACGTATTTCCCCCATTCTGACAGCAACTTCAAACACAAAATATACACATCTAAGAATAGAATATAATAAACAGTAAAAAAAGCAATGACCAACAAAATTTTCAACCAATTATTATTACTGTTCATAAAATATCAATTTCAGTTTTCAATCGCAAAATACAAGGTACATATTCAAATTTAAAAGAAAAGAAACTTTCTTCAGGAAAGAATAAAAAACCAATATTACAACAAAACAAACATAAAAATAAATGTAAAACATCATCCAGCATAATGAGAATAGTCAATGCAAGTTTTAAACTTTCCAGAAATGAGAGCAAATATCACTTGTGAAGGAAAATAAGAATTCATTGAGGTGACTTTCTATAAAATGGAACAACATAAAATGCCCCAAATATTTTCACACTTCTAGTTCTCCTACCATTATGTAAAATTTTCAAATATTTTCACACTTCATTTTCTAGTTCTCCTACCATTATGAAAAATTTTTGTGAGAAAAGGTTATGATTTTCATGTACACATCTAATTAGCAACAGGACTAGTTTGTGACTAGAGCATGGATTCAACTTTGTAAAAAGAATTGGGAATATTAAGGGTTTTCAACACAATGAATTATTTTCTATATCTAATTGCAAATCCACACATACATAATCATAGATCAGCATTGTATTTATTCAATACTCCACTACAGACTTAAGATTTTTGACTCGGAAACTCAAGTTCTTGATCTGTGGATATCTTTTCCGTACTGAACCAGTTCAGGCACTCTTTCAAGATTTTTGTAAATTCTTTTCATCTCTTAGGGTCTCCCATCTAATGAACCTCCTAACTGAAATGCTGGTCTCCCACATGGAAAATTAATAATTTCACAAGCTAAGGGTCCAACAAATGACATAACAAATAGCAAGTCATTAGGGACACTCAAAATTCCCTGTTCTCTGGAAAAAACATACGAATCATTAATTTTTAGGAATGAAAGAAACCTATTGATCACAACACAAATTGAACTTCGACTTAGTTTTTCTTCCATGTTTGTTAGTTTAAGGTTTGTTGACCACCCTCCGACATAAAACATAAGATATATCCTTTTCTGAACAAAAAGGAACCACAAAACATACTAGAAAAAAATAGCCTTCCATTTCAAAAATGTAGTCTCACTTCTTTCATTCATAACTCGTTTGTTTGGTAATATGTATAATCTAATGTTTGGTAATCTAGAAACAAGCCATCTCATGGACACACAAGGAATGGGTTATTATACGCAAGGAGTGGGGTATAACATATTCAATGAAATTACTCAATTTAAAAACACATTATATGTATTCTACTACAATTAACGTCCATTGTATAACCTAATTAAGTAAATAACGAAAGCCCTAGAAGTCGTCGTGTTATAGATACCACGTTCACTTGTTTTGTTTATGGTTATAATTTGTTACTATTTGATCACCTGACGACTTAAAACCAAGTCGAAACGTTGCGAGCTCTTTTAACACAATATATATTATTCGTCCATTAAATGTCGTAAGTCTTTCATTGTTTATTTAACCAGATCACATAACACGCATTTCGCTGGAATTAAATCAACAAGGTTATTCCATTTGTTCGAAATAGTTTCGCACATTCTTCAGAACTACTGTATTCATATTGTAGTTAACATTGGTATAATTCGTACCGGGGGTCTTTGAATTCTATCAGTGCCACTCCACAACCATGTTAACCCCATTTACGTAAATATTATTATTATTACTATGTTTATGGTTAACCCGCGGGAGCTTCATGAATGGTTATGAGCAGTGGCGCTGCTGCTCACGGTGTCCCCTTATAAAATTATACTAAGGGCCACTGTTACAAGGCAGAGTTAACACCCGTCTAACTGATGGGATAGCTGACACGGACCAACGTTAGACCGTTCGAGCCTAACTGATGTACAGTTACAAGGCAGCAAGCGAGGGATAAACGACTCGGGCTAGCTACCACTTGTCCAACGTTAGTTGGCAGTACCGAACAAGTGACCTCTACGAAATCGAGATACCTTACCAGATGTTATGTTGGTCACACGTGAGCGAGTGCAAACTCTTACGAAAGTTTCCGCAAATGTGATTGGTTGTATTTTACGCACAGATACAAATATATCCGGAGTGTTGTATCGAGCAGGGCCAGGAAACTAGATAGGGGCAAAATCAATGAGGTTTGACGATTCAAGTAGTTAGACGCAAACACTTACCAGACTGCGCTACCAGTCACCCGGCCACCTATAGTTTGTCCAGCGCTCAATAGATGGCTGCAAGATCGTGTTCACCCTTCTCCTATTGGCTGCTAGTGTTCTTTGTTCATTACATTCTGCGTGTCGTGCTTAGGCTGTAGTGTGCTGTAGGCAACATTTGCACATTTACTAAATTTTATATAGTGGAATGCCTCGAATTTTTGGGTGTTCCGTACCGGGGTGCTTCAATGCAAGCGGCAACCCGGAAATAACTTTCCTAGCCTTCCCTACCCCACCAGAAAGGTAAGTAATTCTTGTTGTCTTAGCGCCACTACCCACATGGGCAGACGTACTTAGCTCAGTCGCTTTGCTGCGATTATTGTTGCTTATTTATTTATAAATATATTTGTTACATTCTCTTGTAGACGACGACAATGGATAAAGTGTCTTGGCATGACTGGTGTTCGGGTCGCACGAACTAGTACCAGAGTGTGTTCCGCACATTTTACCCCGGACGACTTCCATGGTATGTTAAATGAAAACGAATGTTACATGAAGTATTGTATAAAAATCTATTTTCTATAATATCTAAGTAATATATTGATGAATGAAGTCTGTGTATGAAATGATGAACATAAATATAATATAATAATATTTTATTGAACCACATAGATCATAACAATGATGTATGGCGTGTCATAGTAGTGACAACAATGACAATAATATTTGCATATAAGAATAACAATATAATAATTTTGATACATTTCATAATATTCATTTAACTTAGACAACGTAGAAATTAATATAAAATACCATTATTTTGTACTATTACGGAATATATTGTATGTCATACATTAGTTATTGCCTCTGACTAATTCTTGTTTACTGAAGTAGTTTCTGTCGTAAAAATTGGTTGTTTTGAATGGGGTCAGTGTATTAATACGTTTTAAGTTTAGTGGTAACACTTTATTTAGCTGTATACCTGCATTATAAGTGCTTTTTTGGCTAAGGGTGGATGTTATGTGGTAGATGGATATTTCTGGTCTGTCTAGTGTTGTGAACATGAACAGTGGAATTAAATCTATAGAGTGATCCTTTGTGTAGTAGATGCTTTTTTACAAAATACAAAGTTTCAAAAATGCACATGCATGGCAGTGGAAGTATTTTCAACTTTTCAAATAATGGTTTACATGAAGAATGTAATTTATGTTATGTCATTTTCTGCATCATGCACCTTCTACACCTTTCTTCTATTATGCAATATATTTCTGCAGACCCTTCTGTCACCCGTTTTTTCCAGGTCTTGGGATTCTAAAGTAAAATTGTGACACCTATGTGATCTTTTTCCACGTTCGGGATACCTCAAGAAAGATGCAAACCCATCAATCTCTGCCTGCCTCTTGAGGAGTCAACCTTCTGTTTCTTCCACATCACCTTGTGCTATGTCTTCATTTTCTCCTTCCACCGACTCCCCCAAGACTATTTCTTTACTTTCACTACCGCTATCATCTATCCCTGTAGTTTCACCGTCTGTTTCTACATGTATGCCTTCTACTTTCACCACCTCGTCTACTGCCCCTCTTATTTCTCCATCTAATTCATTTTCCTCTGACACCCCCATGACTTCTTTCTCACATTCTACATCTGACTCGTCAAGACCACTGGTTTCTTTGGATTCTTTTGAACAGCATTGTTTCGCAACTACTCGGCCTGGTAAATTACGTAGTTCAAATGATAACTTGAATTTACGTAATTTAAAGGATTCATCTCTTAACTTGACCTGGATCGATGCCACAAGGCACTGTGACTTGACTCCTCGTAAGAGGTTGCTGTATCGATACGGGAAAGCTAAGGAGATGCAATTAAAGAGGAGGAAATTGCAACAGAGATATGCCAGAGGTAAGCAAGACTTTGAAGAAGATTTGAAGATGTCTTCATTACGTGGCATCTTTGGAACTACTACTGGTAACTTGCTTACATCTGTACTATCTAATGCGAGCAAAAATCCCAAAGGAAGGAGATGGTCTTTCGATGATAAGATTCTCTTTCTCTCCTTGTATAAGAGGGGCCCCCGTGCTTATCGCTTTCTTAATTTAAACAATTTTCTTCCTTCTCCAAGAACCTTGACGGGTATGCTCCAAGGAGCTAACCTTCAAGCTGGGATCACTGAGGGTGTTTTTTCCATCATTGCGCTATCTATGAAGGCAATGTCAGAGAACTTGATGTCTGTGTTACTTGATGTTTGACGAAATGTCAATCAAAGAGAACCTGCGGTACAATCCGAAATTGGACGTCATAGATGTTGTCGAGGATCTTGGACATTTAGGGAGAACTGCGTGTCCTGCGAAGTATGCCCTAGTGTTCATACTTCGTGGTTTGGTGAAGAAATGGAAGCAGCCCGTATCTTTCTATTTCTCTGCCTCAGGAATGTCCTCAAAAGATCTCCAGATGCTAATAAAGGAAGTGCTTCTGCGTTGTTGGGACGCAGGCTGTATCGTCCTCGCTACAGTCTGTGATATGGGCTCCAGCAATAGGGCAGCACTGAAATTATTAGGTTCTTCCCCTTCCAACCCCTTCTTTCACCTTGAGGGACAGAAGGTTGTTACTCTTTTTGATGCCCCTCACCTCCTGAAATGCTGCAGAAATGCCTTAATTAATTATGACATTGGATGCAGCATTGAAGGGGGAGAAGGAGGCATCTTCCCAAGAGGTCGTGCTGAATGGCAGCACATTGTCTCCTTCCACGAGGCAGATAATGCATCCTTCATGAGATGTGTTCCGAAGCTCACCAAAGCACATGTAAATCCCAATAACCAACAGAAGATGCGTGTAAAGTTTGCTGCTCAGGTGATGAGCTATACCACCAGCGCACACATACACCAAGCAGTATCTTATGGTAAGTGATCTTTGTAATTTCTATTTTATATGAAATGCTCCATAACTTGACATTTATAATTATTTTTACCTTTGTTATAGGCATCCTTCCAGGCTCAGCATTGGCCACATCGAGCTATCTAAATTTTGTCAACAAAATATTCGATAGCCTAAATGGCTACTCGATTGGTCGTGCTGGTATGTATAAGCTTACTGTCTTAGAACTAATGTTGTTTAATGACTTAAAATGAAGTTAAAACGTTGCGAGTTCTTTTCACAAAAGATATACTGTTTGTCCATAAAATGTCATCTTTCATTATTTATTTCATTAGATTATGTAATGGATATTGATTTTAGTAAAAACTGATTAATATTGGTGTTTAGTTAATAATAACATTGTGTGTTGCAGATGCCTCAAGTTTTAGACATGGCTTTGGTGATGCTTCGGGACATTTTGCCTTGTGGAAGGAGGCAATGGCAGAGATTGCGGGGTGGGTATTTTACTCCAAAGGAGGAAGAAGACGTGTGAGAACACTTCCGTTTCAAAGTGGGCTAATTACCACCATGAATGGAATGGGGCATTTACTCCAGTCAGTAAAAATGTATAATTTTAGGGTTCTGAGTCCCTGTGCTATCAATCAGGATGCATTGGAGAACTTGTTTGGCCTAATTCGATCACACTGCGGTTGTAATTATCAACCCACTATGAGTCAGTTCATTTCTGCATTGAAGATTTGCATCATGAATGGACTAGCATTTTGCGACATTACTCGTGGAGCAAACTGTGATTCAGATGATGCACATCTTCTTTGCAATCTGAAGGAATTCATTTGTGGTGCTCATATTGTACAACAGGACAGTGTATCAGTGAATGACACCACTTCCAACGACGAACATGATGCTGAGCCTAAGTCTAATCAATTGTCAACTGTGGGGAACAGTTCTGTCGATTTTTCTTTGGCTAATGCAAGTGTCTTGTATGTTGCTGGATATGTTGCCAGGAGAGTTTTGAGTAGAGTTTCTTGTGATATTTGCAAAAGACTTCTCCTTACCGAGGATCCTGATGTCCATTTTCATGGTAGCATGTTATTCAGAGAATACACTGCTGATGAACGCAGACTTACTTATTCTAGTGAGGAGTTAATACAGTCTGTGTCTCAGGGTGCAAACATCGTGGATGACATGTTAAATGAAAATCCACACATGCCTCGGGTTTTGCAAACTATCAAGGAATCACTACTTCAAAGGATTGAATTAGGTTGGTTGAATGAAATGAGTGCAAGTGAGAGTGAATGTTTGAGCACGGGGACTCATATTAGTCACATAGATAGTATTAGGAACTTAATCGTAGAGGCAATTTGCCGTATTTGTGTACCTTGGTGGTGCAAATTGGCTAACCGGGAAATGAAATACAAATAAAATCAGGGCAAAATTTGTATTTCATTTCCCAGTTGAGCTTGTTTATATGTACATTACATATATAATGTATATATGTGTATTTTGTATATGTATATATGTGTATTTAGTATATTTTGTATTTGTATATATATTTTTCTCTTTGTGTTGTGCTAACTGGAGTGAATGGCCGTTCCTTTCAATGGGTAATTAGTGATACTTTGCTTCGGAGTGTGTCCCTACACGTCTTCATATGCAGTAGAACCTCGATTATCTGCAGGAGGAGAGGGGTCCCATGGATACATGAAAACCACAGTTAATTGAAACACTNTTCCTTTCAATGGGTAATTAGTGATACTTTGCTTCGGAGTGTGTCCCTACACGTCTTCATATACAGTAGAACTTCGATTATCTGCAGGAGGAGAGGGGTCCCATGGATACATGAAAACCACAGTTAATCGAAACACTTTATTTAATGAATTTTGTACACGAGTGTGTTGAATGTCTTATTATCAGGGGTTGAAATATGAAGTTATGTTTTCGTTTCTTGTAGTTTGAAATTATTTTTCTTCCTTCATTTCTAATATTTCTCAAATTCATTAATTTTATTTCTCAAAGTCAAAATTTTATTGGTACCTGAGGGTCTCTGTATCCAAGTTTCGAGGAACATGTGTACAACTGTGGGAATAGTAGGAAGTGGTTGGATTTATAAATGATACATTTATTGTTAAAAAAGCAGTTCAAACTTTTTATGACTACGTGAAGCATAATTAAATAATTTACTCTATAGTAGAAATTATTTTTTTCGATGGGAGAGTGAGCACCATGGTTAATCGAAGTTCTACTGTATCATGATTTGTGTATACATATGTAGTCTGTGTTTAAAGGAACATAAGAGTACAAATCAGTGGGCCTATCACATCATGGATGGCATTTACTATGAATAATTAGTATTGTGGTTAAAGGTGGTATGGCATACTAGTCTTCCACCTCTGGTGAAACTGGTTCAAATCCTGTCTGATCCAAGATTATGAAGGCAAGATACCTCTCATTCCACAATAATTTTCATCATTTGCTTTCGTGTCATTCATGTATCACTCAAGGGTGCTAATGACCTAGATGTTGGAAAGCCATAAAGGTCTATAATAATGATGATGATAATAATAATGT
>NNCF01127935.1:282734-317072 GCA_002313205.1 Laupala kohalensis | reverse complement strand
TATAAAACTACAGACCAGAATCAGTGGACCTCTGTATAACCCTTATAAGTATGGATGCACAGACAGAATTAACCTCAGCTATTCTTAATAGAAGAGGAAAATTTGAGTTGAAGCAAACATAATTACTGGAATTAACATGTTCAAATCCAACTTCTCCAATTTCCTGGTGCGGCGACCACTCATGAACAAAAATCTAACGCTCATATTTTTTTCTCCCAAAAAAACTGTCGGAGATGAACAGAATCCTGCAACTCATCTCCTGGTCCAGCGCACCCTGGTACGCCCAGCATCCTACAACCTGTTCCCTGGTCCACACGTCTTGGTCATCATCAGCATCCAGCATCCAACCTTCTCCTAGACCCAGCACTCCTGCTAGCATCAAACATCTTCGGATAATCCCACGAAGATAACACACGCCTCCCACTTTGGACCACGTCCACGTCAACCACAGGAAACGGGCAGCATCTCGAGCAGTTTTTTCCCTAAAGATATCCAAAATTGGATAAGGTCCTCACAGATATCCACAGCCACGGATAATCGGAGGAAGGGTTATTTTTCCTCGAGATGTTTCCACAGAGGAAGACTACCTCGAGCACGTTCTTTTTTAGTTTTATCCCGGAAATTAAAGGGTTTAATTTTTTTGGAACGAGGGGAATGATGTAGAAAGAAATGTGTCCTTCCCACAATGCACATTTTCTACATTCTACTCCTTTCCCTGTTAAACGCTCTTGCCCCATCAACCTGCTCGCACGCACAATAGTTGTTGATGATCCAGGAACACAGCTTCCTACAAATATAGCTCACTGCAGCGTCGCAAAATGCATGCCGTTCTTCAATGTAAATCAAAAGCAATATTTACTTGTATTAACTGTTTACACATCAACGGCATGGCCCATCTGTATAACATTCCAAGGCACAACGTTCCAAGGCCAACACATCCCGAGGCCCGGACACGGAATAGAAAACGAACATTCCAAGGCCCGGACAAGAAATGGAATTCGACGTAAATAATTTCTATGCGTATTTCCTAATGAGTACATGAGTACCTAACCACCTTGTGACGACACCATTTTCCTATCGGAGCAAATTACGTCTAGTATGAAGACCGTCATTTATCTTCATTTTTAAGGAACCATCCTTAGAGACGGATAACATTCATTCCAGCCTTCTCCAGCCGAGTCGTTAGACGTGTGCCGAACGAGCTTATATGCGAAAGTTTCAATCTCGATGAATTTCACTTAATTTCAATTCCGAGGTCCTAAAAGCAACTAGCTTTACTTACTACGCACGTCCACAACCTGGAATACGAATATTTAAATTCGGCGACAAGCCAAATCCGTCAAGAATTCTCCACTTCTGCGCCACTTGAACTGGAAAGACCAACACCTCGACCGGATTCCTCACGAGAAGGGCACCTCTGCAGACGATCGCGAGCCCTGCGAATCGTCCTACAACGCCACAAATCTCTGAGGGACGAACGACCACGGATCGCCGCCACGGACGTTCTGCAACTGACGACGTCCAGGTTTTCCGTGTTGTCACACGGTGTCATTACTTTAAACGCTTTCCAATTGTATTCAATAAACTTGCTACAAGGCGAGAAGTTAAAGAAACCTGTCCATGTTATTTATTTTGTGGAAGCGGAGACTTGGTTGAGAACTCGACCACTTCTCCACACTACGCAATATAAATAAAAAATTTATTTATTTGATTGACCCTGTAGTTGATCAACGTCGGGGTGCACCAAATTTATTTATATTGCGTAGTGTGGAGAGGGGCCCTTCTCGTGAGGAATCCGGTCGAGGTGTTGGTCTTTCCAGTTCAAGTGGCGCAGAAGTGGAGAATTCTTGACGGATTTGGCTTGTCGCCGAATTTAAATATTCGTATTCCAGGTTGTGGACGTGCGTAGTAAGTAAAGCTAGTTGCTTTTAGGACCTCGGAATTGAAATTAAGTGAAATTCATCGAGATTGAAACTTTCGCATATAAGCTCGTTCGGCACACGTCTAACGACTCGGCTGGAGAAGGCTGGAATGAATGTTATCCGTCTCTAAGGATGGTTCCTTAAAAATGAAGATAAATGACGGTCTTCATACTAGACGTAATTTGCTCCGATAGGAAAATGGTGTCGTCACAAGGTGGTTAGGTACTCATGTACTCATTAGGAAATACGCATAGAAATTATTTACGTCGAATTCCATTTCTTGTCCGGGCCTTGGAATGTTCGTTTTCTATTCCGTGTCCGGGCCTCGGGATGTGTTGGCCTTGGAACGTTGTGCCTTGGAATGTTATACAGATGGGCCATGCCGTTGATGTGTAAACAGTTAATACAAGTAAATATTGCTTTTGATTTACATTGAAGAACGGCATGCATTTTGCGACGCTGCAGTGAGCTATATTTGTAGGAAGCTGTGTTCCTGGATCATCAACAACTATTGTGCGTGCGAGCAGGTTGATGGGGCAAGAGCGTTTAACAGGGAAAGGAGTAGAATGTAGAAAATGTGCATTGTGGGAAGGACACATTTCTTCCTACACAAGTATACCCCATTTTTGTATACTGGATTGTATATTTCCATTCATATGAGAATGTCCTGTAATCTTTATTATGAATACATAGAATTAAGAGCAAGTATGTATTTTCTTTGTGTACATTTCCTGTCAATTGTCCTGTTTTCATTTTCTATTTCATATGTGTAGTAAAATATTTCAGTTATACATCCTGTTAACTATTCACAAATGTTAATTTTTGTAGGGAAAGTATTTTCAGCTAAATTATTGTGAAATTATGAAGCATGAGGTCGAGGGAGTGGTGGGTACAGTACCTGGTGGGGGAAGGGGGAATGGAATCGGGAACTGCCACGCGCCCTGTGGCCGGTTTTTGAACTTGTAGTTAGACGGTAACAATGTTAGGAGCGCTGAAAGCTGTTAACACACCGTTAGTATGGGCGAGGGGCGTCTGGTTTATAGTCTGTGGTATCGAGGTAGTTATTGGGATAGGTGTTTGCGAAGGTGTTTTCCGAATTTTGGTATATATCGACTTTTGACTCTTCTAACGGTTTCTTCTTTTTGTTTTTTCGGCACAGTATCAGTTTTCTCGATCTTTTTGGTGAAAATAGCTACGTTTTTGGGTATTATTCTTCCTGATTTTTTGACAACAGGCGACAATTTCTGGATTACGGCACTTATTTTAAATCACATGGAGAGAGCACGGTATAAATGGATTTTCCATCAATAATGTTAACTTGTTCTTTTTTCTCTTTTCATCATAACCTTACCCTTGCTTGTTCTGGTTCAAAATTCATGAATAAGGTAAATTTATTTCACTAATTTGTTTTCAACTGTGTATTATTATCAACATATTATTTCTCTCAGAATCATGCATCTTATCCCTGAATTTCAGCATTAAGTTGGAGCTAGTTGTAATATGTATTTGTATTTCATTCGCTAAATATCTTTTATTCAATCATTTCTGGTAAAATTGTATCATTTTCTGGTTTCAATATCAACCTTGATATTAATACATAGTCTCTCTTTCTGAACTATTTATTGCAGAAAGCTTTTTTAACCATGTTGTGCCTTCAGTGCTACATAATAAGATAAGAGTTCTTTGGAAATCATTGACATACACTAATAATAAAATACAGAAAAAGTGAAGACAATTTAAGTTGTGAAAATATTAGATGAATCTATTTGAAAATTGGAAGAAAAATGTATATGTCGGACCAACTTAAGGAGTTGGTCCAACAAGGGTTCGAAAAAATAATTAATGTCATATTACTACAAATCTATAGAAAGTAATTGAACATACATGAATAAGTATTCTTGTAGTAAATCAGTGCTCCGAGTAAACTGGTCAATGCTTTTAAATATATGGTGTAGTCTGAGAGGGAACAGAAGAATGGGAACCAGGAAAGTCTTAACTTGCGGAGAGTGTNGAGGGTGTGGTGTACTCTAAGGTGAGGTGAAGGAAATCTGTGGGATGTTTAGATTCCAAATTTTCATTAGGATATCAATGTTAGGGTTCTTCAGAATTTTGTTGATAAGGAGTGCCTCAAGTTGTATTCTAAAATAAAATTTACTTTCTATTTCTAAAATTTTGGCATCTTTGAAAGAGTGGGGAGTTGATGAGTTGCAAAATGTGAGAAAGTAGTGTGTTTCAATGCATGTATGTGTTTTTTAAATCTAATCCAGAATGTTCTGCCAGTTGACCAACATATTAGGGAATAGCATTCATTAGAAAGAGTATACTCTACTGGAGAGGTAAATTTTTTAATTTACAACATTAATACTATATTCAAGTCAATACTTTCATTATACAAGCTCAAGCAAATTAGACTGATTTTCTTACGGTACACATTCATTTTTCAATTCAATTCTTCACAGCATTCATGAACATTTTGTATAAATTTCTCAAGTTCTTGCCTCATATTTTTCAGGTAAACTAACATTTTCTTCTTAACATTGGTAACTTGTGTAAACTACAAACTATGGAAATTTGAAATTACTATATTAAATTATTCTTTTAAAATCTCAATTCCAGTAATAAAGGAAAACCCAGAAGGAAATTATTTCATGACCCATTTTAATATTACAAGTTCTTGTCAGAAATCCAGAGAAATTAAATTTTTATTATATTCATCTCGAGAACATAATACCTAGATTGACGAGATAAAATACTTTCTTTTAAATATAGACAGCGTTGATGTCTCATTAGTCTAACACTAATAGTAAAAAAAATTCGAGCACAAGCTTAAAATATCTTTTCTATCCATCATGCATGTTAATTCTAATTTAAGGAAAAAGAAAAGCAAATAACACAAATTTTTAATTTGGACATGAAAATAAGAATGAATGAAATTAAATTTATTGCCAAAAAATATGTACAATAAATACAATACAAAACGTGTATAACTGTATTATAATACAGTAAAATGTTCATTCACCACCCTTCTCCTTACACCAGCATTTTCTTGTTAACAAGGTGGTGGACATGGAATGGCTTCCAAATCCTCAAGAACGTGCTCATGAGGTGGTTCTTCTTCATTTGCATTCACCAGACTCTTCTGAAGAGACACATTCATCCCCCTTCCCAGAACAGAAAAACCTCTTCCATACACCGAAACACCTTTCCACCGTATTTCAGGTGCGGACATGAGATTCTTGGTATAATGTCTGAAAAGAGTAAGAATTTATCATCATGATGGTACGTCTTGCACTTCAGGTAGTGTACCAGGTGCTGCTGATAACAATTCATTAAATTTTAAATGTTATCTATTATGCTTAAGATCAAAATTAATTATTGTAACTACATGAATTATTAAGCATTAAAAATGTAAATAATAAAATATACCATTTAAATAGAAATAACCTACTTGTAAAATGGTTTCTAGTTTGTAACCAAATTATTTAGTTTTGATATAGTTTTTATTCAATAGTTTTAATTGTGTGGAAAGGTAAAGCAAATTTCATGTTTTTTTCTATATTCATTTGTGAAGAATGTGATTGTGTTGGAATGTACATGTGAACTTCAAAACTGTTCCTTCTGACGCTTCATGTATGAAGTCCCATTCCAATTCAAGAGTTTTATTTCAATATTTGCCCCATAAGGTTTAAAAATAGCAAGCAGAGTTCATAGATAATTGTTTATTACTTCATTTAAAAAATCATGACATTAAAAATCAGTCACCTGCTCACTCATACTACCTTACACTGACGTAAGGTAGAGTTTCGTCTTCTATTAAACTTTTCAACCTTCCCATCACTTGTACGGAAGAATTCTGTCCAACATTTAATATTCAAAATCCCTTAAGGACTAATTCATGAAATATTAATAAAATATCTAATTTCATGAATATGACAACATAATTACAGTCGAAGTAATTTACTTGATTGCAAACACATTACACCCCATTTTTAAATTGTGACAGGTACATAGGGCAACCTACAGATAAAAACTTACTTCAGCTCTAGTGGTGGCACGCAGCAATGGGGTGAGCAGGTATGGCTGAACTGCATACCCACTGTCTCCTAAAAGCCACATCCCAGGATATTCTCCTCCAGCAAATCTGTTGTGCAGATTGCTATTGGAAAATATCATCAAATTGTGGCTGGAACCAGGCCATCTGCAAACAATGTCCATGATGTGCAGCTCAGCATCACAGACAACTTGTACACTCCAAGAAAAGTAATCCTTTCTGTTCCTGAACTGTTCTGCATTTTTGCTCCTACAATAAGAAAATGCATGACACATATTCAATAACAGAAAGCTGGAGGTTGATAATGTTTAATACCAAATTCCATTGAGAATAATTTATCAAAACACAAAACATTTGGAATTCCACATTAATTATACCTGGTGAGTGGATCTTGGGTGCAATCTATGGCGCCAACGACTCTAGGAAAATTGGCAATTACCAAGAGCCTCTCCTCCGTAGATTGTGGCATTAGTATAAAGTCTTTGAGTTTCCTTGCAAGGAAACAACACACCTAGAGAAAAGGGGTTATAATACACACATCAAACCAGTAACTTCAAATATGTAGATTAATCTTACCTCTCAAATCACTCTTCCAGCCACAGACTCACACCACAAAAATCAACAACGGGCAGAATCATACCACCAGATGGAAAGTACCTCAAACCTATAAATACTTTGTATGGCCAAACTTTAGCAGTTAATGTTAGTATGTTAGGGTATGTTAATTATAATATGGCTCTCGGCAGCGAGCCATGAACAATTATAAACAATTGTTCGGCCACAGTCGGCGATGTTAGGTTTGTTAGACCCGGCGATTTAGTTTTAAGAAAATATGTTGTATGTGTGAAGATGGAGGTGATGGTGAAGGTAGCAGCACTCCCGTAAGGATATGCGAAGAATAAGGTTATTTTTCTACGGCTTTGGACCGGAAGGTAGAGTTGGTCCGTTTATGTTAGTATGTTAGGGGTATGTTAGTTATAATATGGCTCGCGACAGCGAGCCATGAACAATTATAATGAACAATGATGTTAGGTTAGCCATGAACAATGATGTTAGGTTTGTTAGACCCGGCGATTTAGTTTTAAGAAAATATGTTGTACGTGTGAAGATGGAGGCGATGGTGGAGGTAGCAGCACTCGCGGAAGGATATACGAAGAATAAGGTTATTTCTCTACGGCGTTGGACCGTGATGTGAAATTGGTCCACATAAACGGTGGCGGAGAGAAGAAAATAGTGCGGAACATTATTTATTTATAACTACCGTAAATATGAAGAGCGAGGAATACGACTTATATTTTCGGAACCGTAATAATATTTGCAGTATTATGACATTAATCATTTTTTCGAACCCTCTTTGGACCGCCAGGTGAAATTTGGCCAAACTAATAACTGAACAAGTAAAATCTAAGAAGTGAAATATGATTATTCCTCATGCTTTTTTAAATTAAAAAACAATATGAAATAAAGTTATCCGAAATTCTCACCGTTCGGTAGCTGACGAAATATCATCTTGAAGCATTTCCAAAACATCGAAAAATACTTCTTTTGGCAATCTGAAGCGAAGTGCAAATTCACTATCGCTCAGATTCACAGCGAAATCTGGGCGATGTCGGAAACGACTCGGAACTCGAACAATTAAGTCAAGAAGCATGACAGCTGCCTCTTCGTCATCGTGCAGGTTCCATAAACCGAGATCCATACTCGATACGCAACGAAAAAATACTCGAAAACACAAATTTACCAGGACAAAACCTCAAAACAACACACGACAAACAATATGGCGGCGTGTCGCTGGTGTCGACCTCAAAAGTTTTAGTCAATCACATCGCTTAGACCAGTCAGCCGCAGCTTAGCCAATCACATCGCTTAGCCGCTGCGGTCGTCACAGTTAAACCCACCCCGGTCGATAGGTTTCACTTTATACTGGCTTTTGGAGAGTTGAACGAAGAGCCATGTCGTGTACATGTAACTGATATTCAGAGTTAGACCAGCTCAAACTGAGTTAGACGTGGTATAACGTTAGGCTGCCTGCCTTGTAACAGTGGCCCTAACTCACACTAGTCTTGTTGGCTCGTATTTATAGTACAGGAGTAGACCCTACTATGCTTTCTTTTCCTGCTCACTCTTGAAGAATTTCACAATCATCTAAATATTTAACAAAAAAAACATTGAACTAACATCAACAAGGGATTTGGGAATGCAGTAGGGATGGTATATTTATTAAAATACATATAATCATTTCAACATTTAATCATTTTATTATTCAGGAGAACAAGACATTACAAAAAATTAAAATGCATTATAAATAATGCACTGTAGAAATATATTATTTATTCTTTATGAAGATGCGGATTATAATAAAGAAGTAAAAGGGCTTCTGAACACAAAAAGAAGTTGCATTAACTCGCACATACTCAAAACACCAAATAAGATAATTGTTGAAATCCAGAAGTAAAATAGGTGTCATTAATGACAAATTCAAATTTGTTTCAGAGTGGAAAACTATAATAGGATCAAATCTTATTATAACTAAACACGGTGAAACTTCCCTTAACGCACACTTATCAATAGCGGTGTCTTTCATTCTGTCATTTTATTGTAAGTTGAACTAAAAGACGTCCTAAAAGTGGACAAATTTTGAAGTGTGAAGATGGAGGCGATGGAGGAGGTAGCAGCACTCGCGGAAGGATATATAAAGAATATGGTTAGGATAGGACGATAATGTTAAATTTGCCATCGAAAAAGTGAAATATTTTTTCACATAAAATGATTCAATTTGTAATTTCCGAGGACAAAGTCTCTTCCAGAATCATGGCAAAAAAAAAACGTTTTTCGATATTTCATCTGGAAATTTTTCTACGGCGTTGGACCATATAGTTAAGTTGGTCCAATAATAATAATTAATGAAATAAATAAAAATAATAATAACAATAATAATATAATATTTTGTTGAACCACATAGATCATAACAATGATGTATGGCGAGTCACAGTACTAACAACAATACCAATAATATTTACATATAAGAATAACATAATAATTTTGATACATTTAACCATATTCATTTAACTTAGACTAAGTAGAAATTAACATAAAATACAATTATTTTCTACTATTACAGAATATTAATATTTATTTAGGCTAGGGTTATTAGATATCTATGGTAGGAATTCTGTTATTTTACTTTTATTAATTTATGTCAAGGTCTATATTTATGCTAAATCGGTGTAATTTAATGTTGTTAGATCTTTTCTTGCATCGTGGGTCACCTGCACCTATTTTCTAATGATTACCTGCAACAGATTGTATGTCATACATTAGTTATTTTCATTGAGGAGTTCTTGTACACTAGTCGAATTTCTGTTGTAAGGATTGTTTGAGTTTTGTTTGGAGTGGGTTTAGTGTATTGATGATTTTAAGTGGTGTTTAAGTTTTTAGTGGTAACACATTATATAGCTGTATACCTGCATTATGAGTTTTTTGTCTCAGTGTGTGTTGAGGACCAAATAACTAAGTCAGAAAGAAGACATACCACCAGAAACAAACTAATTTATTATAGCATAAAAATACACGAACCGACACCTTGTAAACACACTACTAGATATCTCGATCGCCATATATCGAAACGAGATATCGTACAGACTAAAAATCGATTTCACAGTCGCTTACTTCATAAAACATGTTAAATTATATCCTTTTAACACCCCCACCGTAATTTTACACTTTGAATATAACGCAGATATATTGTTTATATGGAACGTCAGACTCTTTATTTTCTTTAGATTTCATCTTTTTTAGTAGGAATTTCAAAACATTTTTAGATTCAGTTAAATTTCACATCACTTAACTTTGTTTTCAGATAACAGAAGTCTTAGTTAACTAATTTCTTTTGAAAATATTTGAATTTAGTAAGACCTAATGGCTTAGTAAAGACGTCTGCAATTTGTACTTCAGTAGGACAATAGGATAATTTCATTAGACCTTCTACATATTACTATTCATGCTACTCATGCAAAAAATGGTATTTTACATCAATGTGTTTTCTTTTTCTATTCATTACGCCAGTTTTAATCAATTTGATGGTGCTGGAGTTGTCAATTAGCATTTCAGCTTCAATGGTCATTTTGGTCAGTTTTTCAATGAAAGCTTTTATGTAGATCAGCTCCCTACAGCTTTCTGCAGCAGCAACGAATTCAGCTTCTGTGCTGTGGTCAGCGGTCGTCGGTTGTTTTCTTGATCTCCAACAGATGGGTCCACCGCAGTAGTACATCACAAATCCAGAAGTACTTTTAGTGGTTGCAGGATCACCAGCATGGTCAGAGTCACAATACACCTTCAGTTCTTCAGAAGAGTCGGATTTGTAAGATATTCCCAGGTCCAGATTTCCTTTTAGGTATCTCATGATGCGTTTTAGGTTGATCACATCTTGATCGTCTGGATTTTCCATTTGTCGACTGCAATATCCCACAGCGAAACTTATGTCAGGCCTGGTTTTAGTGGAGAGGTGTAGTAGGCTCCCCACTGCTTCACGAAATGGGAAATTCGGACTTTTTCAGTTTTTTTTAAATCAGCAGACTTGTATGCTGACAAAGGCGTTGAGGCTGATTTGGCTTCAGTCATGTTGAATTTTTCCATAACATTTTTAGTGTAGACCTTCTGAGCGATTTTAATGGAGTTTTCAGATTTTTCGAATTCCATGCCAAGAAAAATAGTAGGATTATTCACAGTCGTTATCGCAAACTCTTTCTCAAGGCATTTCAGTAGTTTGTTCATTTTCTTGTCATCCTTTCCGAGCAAAAGCCCGTCATCAACGTGGATTGCCAGAATTAACGATCTATCCTCGTTAACAAAACTTGGCTTTATATCTGCCATCGTCCTTGACTCGGAATACCCAACGGCTAGAGAGTATCTTCTTTTCTTGGGCCTCTGACTTGTCAACCATGCTCCAAGTTTTATTTTTCTGCAAAGAATCTTTCTCCTCTTGAATTGCAGTTAGCCATTTCTACTTTTCAGTCCCGTTCACGGCATCAGCGTATGACAGTAGAGCTGACTCATCTATGCTGTTGTCTGAGTCAAGATCCAAAACGTAGTCCTTCAGCTTTACTGGAAATGAAATCTTGCGAGATCTTCTTAGAAGAGATTGCGAATGTGCATTGTTGCACTGAAGTTCATGGTTGTTATCTACTTCATGGTTATTTTTAGTAACCAGAGGTTCTGGAGCGTCACTGTAGTCAGACTGTAAGTCTTCTGCTGATGGGTCATTGGATTCACTGCTGGTCTTATTGTTGGAATTAGACTCACTGTCCCTCTCTTCTTCTTCATCGCTTATGAAAACAGATTGAATTCTCTTCTTTGATGAATTCGGGGTTTCATCAGTGAATTTTACGTCTCTGGATATAATTATTTTACGGTTTTTGTCACCCCACAACCGGTATCCCATTGTGGTATAACCAACGAAGATGTAATCATTACTTCTTTGGTCAAGTTTCTTCAAATGCCCCTTTTCATGGTCATAGGCACGAGATCCAAATATTTATAGATTTTTCAAATTTGGAGGTACACCATTCCACATTTCATATGGAGTTTTACCAGATAGAGTTGCAGTTGGGCTTCGATTCAGCAGATATGTACTCACGTAGAGTGCCTCCCCCATAATTCTTCACGAGATCCTGAGTCAAAAATCATAGCGCGAACTTTTTCCATTAGTGTTCTCATCAGACCTTTCTCTCTTACCATTCAATTCTGGGACATATGGTGGGGAATAGTTGAATTTTATGCCTTATTCCTTTGCCCATTCTTGTAAATCACATGATGAATTTTCACCTGAATTGTCACAACGCAGCCTGTGAACTTTTGAGTTCCACTTAGCCTCAAATCCCGTAACGATACTTTTTAGTTCTCGTCCAAGCTCAGACTTGTGATTCAACAACGTCACAACAGAATAATGAGTATAGTCATCCAAAACGACAAGGAAATAGGACTTTCCATCCCAAGTTTCTTGTATTGGCCCGCACAAAACAAAATGGAGAATTTCTAGTGGTCTTTTCGCAGTTTTACGGTCATTATTGAAAGGAAGTCGGGTTTGTTTAGAATATGAGCAAACTTCACAGACTTTCCTTTCATTTGATATTTTTAATTGTTCCAGTCACTTACTTATCCCCTTCAATTTTGTAATATTTTTGTGGCCAAGATGTGCCAGCTTGCGGTGCCATTTAGTGGCGCACTCTGCGTCATCCTTGGCCAAAAATGCGGAATCTTTTTGATCAGGAACAAGTTTTACTTCAAATAGATTTAAGTCATTTCTCAGTCCGTGTACAATGAAATCACCCTTCTTTATTGTCACTTTGTTCTTCTCAAAATGTACCAGCCCACCAGACTCAAAAATTTTGTTCACCGATAGCAAATTGGTTGCAAGCTCAGGGACATACAGCACGTCTTTCAAAATGCAGTTGTTGAAGCTGATGTTTCCCTTTTTGGTGGCGGCCATCTTGATTCAATCCTGCTGATTTGAGAATTAATTTTTACAGTTTTATCAGGTAGGTATCGTTGTTACACATATAGCTGGAGCTTCCAGCATCGACAGTCCAGGTATCAGAGACGTCAGCAGGATCATTGTCATCTTCATGGGTCAAGAATGACACTTTTTACCCTTAGCTTTGAACTCCTTTTTGTTATCTTTTCGGCCATAAAGCTTCGTCTTTGGGATGTCACCATCTTGCATTTTAGGACGAAAGTAGCAATCTTTAGAGTCATGATGGTCTTGCAGTATTTGCAGCGCTGCCCGTCACCCTTTTCTGGACAGTATCGGGCATAGTGGCCTTTAGATTTACTCGTGAAACAGACTACATCACGCTTGCTTTTAAAACCACAAGCGGCTTTGAAAGCAACATCATCTTTAGATGTTTTTCCTGAACTAGATTCGGCTTTCAACAGCGTACTTATCAAATTCGTGGAGGTCCTCTCAGATTTAGGGTTAGAATCCCAAGATATAGTGAAATTGTTGAATGACTCGTTCCGCATCTTTGATGTCATGGCCAAGCTCCTTTAACTGAGTCACAATATTTTCCAGCTCAGCAATGCCCGTAGCAACATTATGTTTTATGCAAAAACTGAAGTACTGATCCAGTAGATTGTCCTTCAACCTACTATTGTCACCTTCATATATACTGACAAGTTTGTTGTACATTTCTGCCACATATTTGCAGGACATGATGAGCTGTTTATTCTTTTCACTATTTACTAATTGTCACTATTATAGCCTTCTAAGCTTTGACATCCCTTCTGATATTGTCAGAATCTGTGGGTTCTTCAGCGTATGATAACGCGTCAAGAATGTTAGCAGCATTGAGCAGAATCTTGAGTTCAAATCTCCAGAAAGCAAAATTTTTTGGTCCCTCTAATGTCTCAATGTTTTTATAATCGTCATTATTGATACGGTTAGTCATCTTACCTTGTCTTAGGGCTGAAAACAGCGGAAATGAAGTAGATATTTGTAGGCAACAGGCGAGTTCAGCACGGTAGAAATAACCTTATCAGTGGACACTTCTTCAAACACGTTTTTACTTTTACTTTCTATCTGCACTAGTTTTTACTTTTTAAGGCTTTAATCTGGGCCCATAACCTGTTGAGAACCAAATAACTAAGTCAGAAAGAAGATATACCACGAGAATCAAACCAATTTATTAGAGCATAAAAATACACGAACCGACACCTTGTAAACACACTCCTAGATATCTCGAACGCCATATATCGACACGAGATATCATACAGGCTAAAAATCGATTTCACTATCGCTTACTTCATAAAACATGTTAAATTATATCCTTTTAACAGAGTGGGTTTATCTGTGGTATATGGATATTTCTGACCAGTCTAGTATTGTGAACGTGAACAGTGGAATTAAATCTGTAGAGTGGTCCTTTGTCTAATAGATCCTTTTTTACGAAGTTTCAAAAATGTACATGCATGGCAATGGAAGTATTTTCAACTTTTCAAATAATGGTTTTCATGAAGAAAGGGTATTACTGTTGGTAATTGTTCGTATTATGGTCTTCTGTAAACTAAAAGTTTGTTTTGTTTCTGGTGCTTGTCCCCAAAATATAATTCCATATTTTAGAATGAAATGGACATTTGCATAGGATACTGTTCGAAGGGTATCTGTTGTGCAATTTGCTGTTAGAACTCTGATGGCATAGTTTATTGTGCTGAGTTTCATATTCAGTGTTTCTAGGTGACAGTTCCATTTCATATTATATTGTATAGTAAGTCCCAGAAACTGTGTTGTTTTTTGTTTATATTTTACTGTGTATATTTTACTTTTCTCTATTTTCTATTCAAAGTGTGAAAATATACGTGACATTAAAGTAAGTAAATATAAAAAAATATCTGCTTGTGTCTAAGTATTTTGAATTGTGATGGGAAAGTAAAAAACAGTTTTCTAGCGTTCTCAAGGGATGGGTCATCTTCGAAAAATTATATTAGCAAAACTGTTAAGCCTAGGACATTGATACTTTTACTCGACGTTCCTGGGAAAGTTATTTATAAAATGTTATGTTTTATAATTTTATCTTGGATTAAAAAATTCTTGTATTTTTTATAAAACCTTGCAATCCCCACATCGATTAATCGCAAAATTTTCCGTCGGCCCTTAAAAACCGTATTTAAAAATAAGATAAAAATTAACAATTAGCTTATTAATCATGGTATATTGTGATTTTATCTCTTGATACAACAAAGGGCTCTAATGACCTTGCTGTTGACGATCCCTAAAGCCCCACCAAAAAAATACAACACGAAAGACTCTAGATTCGGGTGCCCGGTGGTGATACACTCATCCTCACATTGATCTTCAGTATGTTATCAAGAGATATAAAATCACAATGTACCCGTATTAATAAGCTAATTGTTAATTTTTATCATATTTTTAAATACGATTATTTTTACTTGTACTAATTTTACTACATGTATGTCATTTTGGAACTACTACTTGTTCACATTTTCCCATCAAAACATGAAAATGTTGTTTGTTATTTTCTTCAAAAGAGTTTTTTTAATGTACAGTATATCATTAATCAATGTTGTTATAAAATGGCATGGTTAACCTATTTTGATCGGAAACTTCATTATACAGAAGTCGGGTCGGATCCGACCCAACACTTTCTTCCAACTTCATTTCATTCCACTAAACCGATTGAGGGTTAACCGTGGACTGGGCGCATTGTTGGCTGTTGCGTACATCAAAATAGGAAATGATGTTCGGAATTAACACGTCATTACAAACATTTCATTAAAATACTAAATATTAAACATAGGTTTTTAAAAATATTTTTTGTGGAGCTTTAGGGCTTGTCAAGGTCATTAGAGCCCAACTTTAAAAAAACGAAATAATTTTTCCACGACATATATTGATACGAACATAAAAAATTGTTGCTAAAGAACTCTTTTAAATACTCTTAAATATACATAATTCAAATTTAAAATATTTTTTGTGTTGTTTTTATTCGGAAAACTTGAAAAAGTGCCGTTGCCTTTTGATCAACGCGCCATGTCGAATGGGCTCTAATGACCTCGATGTTGAAGAGCCCTAAAGCCCCACAAAAAAAACACCATGTCGAGGGGACATGTGTATCGTTTAATTTTTTCCTCGCGAGATGGACCTGCTGTCAAGTTCATGTGACATCTAACGGACGAACATTATACTATGTTGTGTAAAAGGCGTTCCAGCAGCAAACAATCCCGAACGGTTCGGAACCGTCCAGAATTCCGTGCATGCGCACTGAGGAAATTCTGAGAGAATTCCGAACTGTTCGGAAATTGCTGCTGGAACAAACCTTTTAGGTCTGAGTTATCTTTAAATGTGATAGCAGTAGTTAGTGATAATAACTCTATTAATAACAAATGTATGTCATTTTTTGCTTCTCCACCTTCATGTCAAGAAGTGTATCACCATTCTGTGGGTAGTGGGAATCACTTCTTTTTAATATATTCATGCCATATATTTAAAAGTTGAAGAAATGCTTTGCTGAATCAGAAATCACCAGGATTAGATTTGATATTTCCAAGTTGTAATTTTTTATCACAGAAATATGGCGCACACCATGTTGTTACTCATAGTTCAGAGATCGCTGGCATCGCAGGCGTAAAAAACGCAAACCGCGCGACTTGTGAATCCCTAGGATTGAAGATCTGGCTTAATGTCGGATATCCTTGACTTCCACCTTTCGAGTTATCGATTGGCATGCGCCGCGAGCGCTGTCTCTGGTCATTCTGAGGAAAAACTGCATCGGCAACTGGAAACGCGGTCCGATGCTCTTTTGTAACTAGTTGGCGGAGGATGGTCGAGAAGAGTACAGTATTGTTCCTTAGCGTACGAGAACGTTCGCGTTCATTTGTACACATAACCATCACTCGTGAAATTCAGATTGATAGGAATTATTTTAAGGTAACTAATATTGTCGCAAAACGTGTTATGTACTCGACGCATGAGTTGTCATGTTTTGTCTAATATTAACCTCAAAATTTCCTATAAATCCGAATCTATATTTTTTACAGTATTATATCAGTGATAGTACAAATTCTGGTCCTATACTAACCCTATTCTTCGTATATCCTTCCGCTAGTGCTGTTACCTCCATCATCGCCTCCATCTTCACACTTCAACAGATTTTCTTTAAACGGAATCGCCGGGACTAACAAACCTAACATCGCCGACTGTGACCGAACAATTTGTAACAGTCACGCCCTGTCACAATACGCGCATATTACACGCCTCCCCATTACGGTCACGCCTCTCAGCTCTGATGGATTTTTATACTCACTTCTACGATGAATATACGCCATTACATGTTTATTCACTAGCCACAGCCCTCTGTACACGAGAGCTGTAGTGTCAGAGTCATGGCCAACACGTTACAAGGCCTAATGCAAGGAATAGTAAACGAACGTATGATTCAACAAATCCATCCATGAAATACGTCACCCATGATATACGGGAGCAAATACAAATAAATATAAATAGTAAGTTATAGCTACATCCACAAGACCGCTCTCTTCCGACCCAACCGGTTTTAATATGACCTAGATGTTCAGCTATCTCCACCTCAAGAAGCTTCCCTAGGATACGGATAACAACCATTCCGATATATTCTCCGCTCCGAACCACTTCGACGAGCAAGCTTCAGCACTAGTCAGTCGCTCCATTACATACGTCCAAGTTCTTATCTCGACGAACACATGTTATTATCGGTTCCGAGATCATTAAGCATCAAGCTTCATTAATGCGTACTTCCACGACTCGGAATACGTAACGTAAAATCCAAGCCTTCGCCGGACGCGAAGAACCACCCAACGTCGACGCCGATTGCCGAGGATCTTCACCCCAGGAACAGCGCGGCCACGGAATCTGGAATCTACGAGACTCGACACCGAAGCCCTCACCGAATCCAGATCCCTCGAAGAATTCCACTCCGAGCACGTCAACTCGACTCTGCTCTTCTCGAGGGTCCGATAGCGCGGACCGTCGCTACGAACACCGTAACTTCTGAAACGCAAGTCCAGACGACGCTCTACGTCTACTGTACGATCGTCTGTCACACGGTGTCGTGGGATTCTTTATTTATTTCCATTGTCCAACCAAGACTGGTCTGCACAAATAAATCGTTCATAGACCTAGTTGGAAGCCGAAGTTTTATTTATTCAACCGCACGAAAGAGGAGACCTCGTTGCAAGTCAGCCAGGTTTCCACACTACGTAACGTTAGAAATTGTTTATAATTGTTCATATTATAATAAACATACCCTAACATACTAACATGGCGGAGAGAAGAAAATAGTCCGGAACAATATTTCGTTATAACTACCGTAAATATGAAGAGCGATGAATACGGCTTATATTTTCAGAACCGCAAAAATATTTGTAGTATTATGACATTAATTATTTTTTCGAACCCTTGTTGGACCAACTCCTTAAGTTTGGCCTAAAATACCGAGTAGTGTTCGATGAAAATATCAGAGTACAAAGTTGTATTATCTCTCTCTCTCCAGTGGATAGCAATGTTCTCAAGTTTTACTCTTGTGTTAGTATCAGAGGCTTAACCAAAATCCTTCGAATAATCCTGTTGATTCTTGTTGAAACCTCTTATTTGTAGATGCTGTAAATAATCTTTGAAATGATATCGCATGAAAAAAGTTTTGAAACTGTGGGATAGTATAAAACACTTACTTGAGTGGTCTGTTCAAAATCGTCTTAATCTGAATGTCTTCAACAGCTAATAGATATTCACTACTTTAATACATAGTTAAATGACAAAAATAATAAACTATGAAATAAACATTTACAAAAAGTCACAAGATTTTGATAATGACTCCACATTCATTTGCAAATTTATAGAATTTTAAGTAATTTCTATATAGATCTGTGATGTCTATCATTTTTTTCTTTCTAATTTTCTTCTTCATCTGTAATTTCAATATCCTCCCATTTTATCTGCTGATCTTCATTAATGATCGAGTATTATGCTACTTTTATCATTTTTGTTAACATTCTTCCTAAGATCATTAATTGTAATCTTAACACACATATTTTTCATTTAATTTTTACCTTTTATGTTTTTATTTTGTTGTAACACCATTTAACATTTTTTTATGTTTTTTCCCTGTTCCTATTTTTTCTTTCACAAATAATTTACAAAAATTGCCTGCTTGAAACATGTTGATTGTTCAGAAATACTGCATTAACTCTTTTATTCTGATATTTTGTTCTGATTCTCCTGTATTTTTGTTAATATTATATGTTCTCTTATGTATGTTTTTATTAATGAATCCAAAAGGATAGTTGTTGGTCAAAAGTATTTCTTTAACAATTCTAATGTTTATCTCTCTGTATTTCTTGACTGACAATTTAATAACTTTATCCCAAATATGTTTCATCTGTAACCAGTTAAATAAAAACCTATTATTTTCCCTACTTAGTGTTCATTCTTTCATAATGAAAGACTTTTGAAGAGTAATTGATTTGGTTCTAGTTATAATGAGTGAGTTTATACATTTGTGTTTCAAAATATTGTAATTATGTGAAAATATCCTTAAAATGTATACTTCCTCAAAACTAAGTAAATGGTTTGTTTTTTTTGCTTTCATTTTTATTTTAAAATATTAACTGTTAAGTATTTAAAAAATGTTATAGCAGTTAAGGTTTTAAGAGAAATGGTCAGTACAAAATATCTGAAAAAATGGAAAACTGTAGAAGAAAAAAGTGAAGATAACACAAGATAGGAAATATGAACTTAAAAATGCATTAAATTTGCCAAAAAGCTTCAGTATTAAGATTGAAACATTTAAAAAACATATCTTAAATTAGTGGTAACAGACAATAATTAAAATTGTTGTTCAAGTTAATAAAAATTGCGAACATAGAAGAAATTTTGCAGTCCACCTACTTGTGTTTCGTAAGCAAATTTATTTGATATTCAATATTTTCTGGAGAAAAGAATAATGTAGTTGGTATTGCTAAATTGGTACTGAATACCTGTGAGATATAAGAAATAATGGTCCAAACAATAAAATTGTTCAATTACATCACTGGTAAAGAAGTATTAAGAAGAAAAATTCCAATCCAGGGACATAGTCCTTGTAAACTTCACTTAAAAATTAAAATACAGTTATTTAAAACATTAATTCAAAAAATTCCAGATGAACATGAGGACATTAATGGAAATTTATTTCATTGGTTGATAATAGCCATACTTCTTACTAACCATTTATAGAGTAAATCTTGAAATTTTATGTCATGTTAAAGGGAGAGAAAAAGGATTTTTGATTATAATGAGATCTCATGTACGAGTATCTAATATTCAGAAAAATACTTTATATTATTTTCTCCCTAATCAGAAATATTATGATCTAATATATTCAACTTCCTTCCAATGATTGGAATGGCCACATTTTCACTCAACCAAGAATTTATTCCTTGATGCATAGAAGGAAGTGGAAGATTTTGTCGAATTTTCCTTTCCTTACCAGGGAGAAAGATAAGATTATTGTATGAAATAACATGAGGAAGAAATCTTGTAGTGGGACATTTTTGACTGCTTGTTTCTTTCCATGACCTTTCATTCTTCTCTTTAACGAATTATTAGAATTACAATTAGAATGTATGAAAATCATCTTTTAGCCCCAAGTGTTCAATATTGCCGGGAAAGATTTGTGAATATAACGTCATTATTATTTTTTTCTTCTCGTAGTTTTAAAATTTGAGGATTACCTCATGCATATGGTCACCTACTGCTGTACTTGTGGACCTGTTATTTCTGGAACTACACTGTGAGTGTGGCACATTAATTTGTTCCAAGAAATTGCATGTTGGTTTTGTAATGACTTTTTCAAAGAGTTTTATGAGACTTGAAAGGATTCTTATTGGTCTTTAATTTTCTACCTTTATCATGAATATCCCACAGATGTTAAAAATGGAGTTTTGTGTAGATGAGTCTCACTAAATGATGAGAGCATCTGGGAAATTACATGCTCTCATTGTGTTAGTAGTTAGTATAATGTTTTGTATTATAAGTAGATCTGAGTTATGTTTATTGGATATATAACTGATGATAGTATTGTCAGTTTCTAGATATCAATGATAAATGTGCTGACAAATAATATTACATGACAAGAAACATGTGGTTAAATAATATAATAACCCTAAATATCTATTTGACCCTGTTGCCCTAAAATAATAAACCCCTTACAATCTAAAAATTAGTACTGAATTTTATTTGATGATAGATTATTGAGTGAAATAGGCAGCTGGTACTATCTTAACCATCATTCTGGAAATGGAATCTTCAAATTCAAGTGGTTTCAAAATTAGAAAAGCATTTAAGAAGGATGTTCATACTTCCTAAGTTAGCGACATACAGTAAAATATGTAAATCAGTTTACAAGCTTTGAAAGCGAAGCTAAAGCAGAAAGACCAAATAATTAATAAACTGAACAAAAGAGTAAATGATTTAGAATAAAATATGATAAGGAATAATTATGAAATTGTAGGTCTGACCTCTGTCGAGTCAAATAAAGATCTGCCTATTTTACCAAAGGGGAAACTTTGACTTAAGTTGTCAATTTGCCTGAAGATGATCAACTAAAAGGATTGAAACATTGAATGTTATTTAATTCATTTATATTTTAGAGTAAATATATGTTCATACAAAATAGGGTCATTTTATTTGTTATTAATTAAATATGCAGATGGAAAATATGGCTAATTCTGAAAAAGATATAAACAGTATAACTTAGATAAAGTGTAAAATGTTCTGAGGAATTGTTACATTTTTTCATGGATTGAATTAAAATAGAAATGGTAGAAATAGAGAAAGAAAAAACCTATAATTTTAGGGAATTTGAAAGGAATTTTAAATAATAATGTAGATAACCATAATATTGTGCATGTGAACATAATATCTTTGAAAATAAATTGAGAAGAGTTACAGGATCATCTACTTCCTGACAATATTAGAACCAATAGTTCTCACAGAGGTTCTTTCAAATTGTACTAAGCACTGGAAGGAAAAGAAGGGATAATATTTTGTTTTGGAGGATGAGTATAAATTTAATATAATACTAAAAGCAACTCATAATTTTGAATCGATTACTGGAAATTTTCAATTCAACACAAAAATTAACAATAACAATCATTGCTATTTTTAGACAAGCCTTTAACACCTCCACAAAATGTGCCTATAACAACTAATGTACCCCAAGCTACAAAGATATTGTAATAAAATGGGGTAATTCGTTACCAAATTACTAAAATAGAGTAGTGGTTAAACACTTACCTCAAAACCACAAAACCTGGCTAGCTTATTCGAATTAATTACTGACGTGGATTCGGATTATTTACTAGGTAAGTACAACACAGGGTTCCTTATCCGAAAAGGAAAACGCTTCATGAAAACAAATTGACTGAATTGTTTATTCATAATATTAAAAATTAACTTACAACAATCATGCACACACCCCAAAATTGCACAAAATAACCCCAAAAAGTGACAAAGAATCCCAAAAAAATCCTAAGCCTGGTAATTAATTAATACCAATTAGTAAACATCTTTACAATAATCAATGAATTTAACAAATACTGACACATTCGCTCATCTTCTGGAGGCCCTCATGATTCACATAGTATCAAAAGTTCTGTGCCTGGGCCTTAATGATTCAAATTCGTAGCACTCGGTCTTCTTGACGCTGCTAATTACTAATACTGGATGCAACCAGTGATTTTATATTACCTTAACCTTGATGAACAGATCAGCGCCAACAATGGGTGCGGAGGTCTGCGCCCTTGAAAAATTGCCTCAGCTTGCCCGTTCGTCCTTTCTCGTCTCTGGTAACCAACCTTTTAGTAGACCGGCCCCACAGTTCCAGGAACTCGCAGCGCCCGCCGGGATTTTCCCATCTTTGGATCCGCAGCGTTCACCGCTCTCGTTCCATTCATATTTTAAGAAGTTCATTCTCTACACGCAACGCGAGAAAGTCTTCCCTATCACCACTTGTTGCGAAACAAACTGTTAGAATCGTAATAGTTCTTGGATGAGACCGAAGTTCACTTCATGAACTTTACTAGAACATAAAGCACCGAACGACCGATTGAGCGTAAGATCAGCTAACCTGAGCGTAGCATGATGCTTCAATCTAATGCTCGAATGAGCAGTAACGATCTGCTAAGTGAGATCAAGATGTGAGTTCACAAATACGAGAATCACCTAGATCTGAATACGCTGAGAAGAAAACACGAGATTAAGATGTCATCTCAAAATGTGTCTCTCTCGTGATGTGGTGCTATGTGATGTTCTCTCTGAGCTGATGTGATCTGAGATGTCCTCGAGAATCTCAAGAAGAGGAAAAAATCCTCAAGAATCGTGGACCGTCTCTGCGTCCGCTTTTATCAACTAATTCCCCACACGTGACTACAAATTTTGAAAGATCACATGACTAGGCTCTGCCAATACTGCGAAATTTCCACTTCATGCGGAGTTCATATGATTCGGCGAATTTCAATAACGAGTGCTAGTCCCTGGCTATCCAGAACGTTTATTTTTGGAAAATTCGTTAGTCCAACGGCGGCGTCTCTGCCAACCGTCTTTTCACGCAACGCTTTTTAGGATAAAGGACTCCAAGTCTGGACATGTTCGGCGTTGTAACCGCCACCCACGCTTTCACACCAGCCGCGTCTGCAACTCACTCCAATTATCGCAGCCTTTGGGGAGTTTATTATTTTGTGTTTCCGAGCGAAGGGTTGGGTTGCCCCCACCCCCTGCCTTCTGGTCGCCACCGTTTGCGGTCCCTTTAAATTTGTAAAGAGCTTTCTATTTCTATGGCTCTCACGCCATGTGTTCTGCGTAGTTGTATCTTTGAACTCGCAGTCTCTTTCTAACATTGACCTTCACTCTTCCAAAATATATTTTTGTACTTTTCCGTTGATTTTTCAATTTGAACATAACGACGCCATCCCGTACGTTACCAATTCTTTTCGCCTCCCGCGTTTTGACCAAAATAAACTCGTCGTTGTCGAACTCTTCCCATTCCCCTCAGTTTTATAACTCTTGTCAAACAAAGTAGATCAATCCAGCGTTCCTTCTTTGTGGTGAAGATCCCCGTCTTCCCCTCCTACAATGCTCTAACGTTTTCTGAATTCGTCCTCTTGCCAACAGACATTTTTAAATTCATATAACCCTGCTACATTTAATAATAATTAAGAATTTATTAATTCTTACAATATACGAAACCAACGAGACGGGCAGAAAATTAACAGGAAAAGAAAAAAATCACACCAGCGCGTGTCTTCTGACAGCAAGAAATAAATACATCAGGGAAAATCGTATAATAATACAATAGTAGGCTGGAAGATGCCATTGCCCAAGAAGGCTGATAACAGAAGTGAAGAAGCAACTTTTAAAGTACACAAAGAGCCTCCCTATATTGCAAATATCTCAAGAAGGAGAGGGCTATGAAGAAGATAAACCCAAGAAAGAGGGCAGTGGAAAATCAAAAGGGCAAGTAAACAACCTTTATAGAATCTCACTACAGATAGCTAAAAATGAAAACTACCTGGGAAAATTAAACAAATGCAGAACTAAAACAGATTACCTAATACAAATGACAACAGAGAAATTGACAAGGACTTATGACCCAAGTATTAATAAAATCTTTAAAATAAACAAAGATCCTCCTATTACTGCAAAACAACTACAAGAAAAGAGAGGTGAAAGAGGGAGTCTCCTTCATTCATTGTGAACGAACTGTGTATCAACTGAATTATGAATTGAGACTACTTCTTGAAAAAAAACTAGAAACTGGGAAAATTCCTAATCTGCCTCAGGTTCCGAGTATACTGGATTTGGGTAGTGGTATAAAAAGTAACAAATATTAAATTATTCAAATTTTTCTTATAAATTTTTACAATATAATCCTCATTTATTAATACTTTGGTAATGATAAGTTTATAAGTATGATGTTTGTAAGAGATTAGGTGAGAACAATTTGATTAAAACCATATATTTTCTACACACTCCCTACACCAAGGATGGGAGATGGATACAGTAAAATGGGTACATGTCGTGTATAATTTGTATTGACCACAATCATAATTTTATAATACAGCAAATGTAATTAGTTTTTATTTGGTCACATGCAATTAGTGACAAAACCCTGCTTGAAAATAGAACCCTGCCAGTTTATTACAATAATATGCAAAATATGTATTCACAGAAAATGTGGGTACATTTACGAACAACTAATTACTAGACAGTGCAGTGCAAGATGAAAGTAAGAGTGGCACAACTTACAAAGAAACAATTTCTTATAGGTCACGGAAAAGAAATTACATTTTTTATGTCTTGGAAAACTACTCTGGATCATTATCTTTATCTTACATCAGATAGGATAAGTCATTCTCATATCAATATCACAAAATTTTGTAAATATAAAGCTAAACCATCAAACTATTTTACCCTGAAATCTGAAACAATAATTTTCATTACTTCAGAAACTATTCATTCCGGGTCCATGGGCTGCAGAGGTGTTCAATGAAATGTTGATATCTGTGAAGTAGTAAAATACCAATGACAAATTTCTGAATTATAATTTTTAGTCTTTTTCCCTTTTGAAATAAAAGAATTACAACTTTATTTCTTATACATTTTTGAACAGGAATACAAATATTTTGGTGTATATGTAAAAATTAAATCTGTTAAAAAACCTTTGTGGGTTTTGCAGAAGGTGAACGTAGTAAAGAAACGTAAAAATCATTTTACATACACATTTTGAACTCAACTTTAACTGTTAATTTTCAACAGAAATTTATAAGTTAAACACAAATATTAGCGAGATACTGTATTCATATTAACCTGTAATTCATACCGTTTCAGTAAAGTAAATGTTTGATTCTTCATTTAAGTAATATAATATTGAAATACCCATTATTAAATTTTGATTACAAACTTCTTTTTTTATTAATGTAGTTGATCTTAATACAATTCATTTAATTTTATAAATAGATTCAGCTTCCAAACTTAAAAGAAAAAAATTAAAAACTTATTAAAATAGCCAGAGGCATGACCAACTTAACCATAGAAATTAAGGAAATGAAATAATTTCTCGCAGGTCCTGTCCGCGGCCCTTTTTTACAAATTATCTTATGTAGAAGATTAGTTGCAAAATTAATCTTCTAGAGGTCAAAGCTAGAAATCACGGTAGATAAAAACCGTCATTCTGAGGAAAGACTGCATCAGCGTCTGGGAACGCGGTTCGAAGCTCTTTTGTCACTAGTTGGCGGAGGATAGTCGAGAATCATGCAGTATTGTACTTTAGCGTATGAGAATGTTCGCGTGCGTTTGTATATTGTAACGTAAAAAGAGTGGTGTAAGGGATAAACCTACCCTTAATTACTCAAATGATCTTCATTAATTCTTTCGTGATGCTAAGTGGTCTGGCCCCTAATTACCATCATAGTTATTTGATCAAGCACCACGTTACCGATTGTAACAGAAACAAGTGAATAGGTTAGAGGGTAATACTACCTTCCATTAATTAATAAATGAATGATTTTAATGACGGGCCAGGTTCGTGCTCATTTATTAAAATGAAACACATAGAGGCTTAGAACCCATTAAGATCAAAGCGGATAGGCACGACGCAGAACAAGGGAGCGAGAATCTTCTGACAACGCAAAAGGCGAACAAAAGATCGGACCGACGGAGCGTGTTGGTCACCAGGGAACATGCGAGCGTGTTCAAACAAGAAGGGCCGGAAGTTCTTTAGCGGGCGGCCAACTGTCACTTGACAAGGGAGAGATGCGGCGCAAATAGCAAGGTCCAATGAATGACCCGGGTCGCGGTCTGGAGACACGAGGATCCCTAAAGGGGCGGGGGACCACGTGGTCACGTTGTGGCGTCGTCGGAAAGCGACAAATGTTAAAAATAAGACAGTGTCATTCGTCAAGGACGTAACATACGTCACGAGCACTCAGCCAATCGAAGTGACTCCACGTTGTGTAGACAGAACGCAATAATTGGCTTAAGAAACCACGTGACGTGGGGATGGGCGTGACTGTCTCTTCAAAATTCTGGGGAAAGGAGGGGATGTTTGTTATTTAATTAGGTGCGTGGAAGTGCTGTGACACACAGAGATTTATTTACTTAGAGGTTCAGACTTACGTACTTACTGTCAGTTACTGAGTGAGATACGGACGTGCTAATTGATCATAGCCAGATCTTATGGCTAAGTGAGTTAGCACTTACGCCACGATCACTTATGAGTACGAGATTTTACAATCACTTGCTTACTGATTGATTTTAGTTTTCGAGACTTATAAACTTCCGACTTCGAGATCATTTCGATATATTATTGACGAGTATCTCAGCATCGCGTCAGATGGCTAGCAAGTTATTAAGTCGGGAATTAGTTACGGTCTTGGGAAAGTATCTCGTGACGGGTTCAGCTCGCGATCCGGGAGTTGGTGAATCGGAAGCACGGCAATAAACTTTAATTAGGCCACGAGTCTTATGCGAGGTGACTGGTGGCAACCGTGAATGGGTCTACGAAAGGCGGCTTCTACCATTCAGCTGTGAAGGCGAGGACGGTCATGGCGGCGAGCAGCTTATATGTTATCGAACTCAACAACCTGGCGCGTCCACGCAGTTTGGCGAAAGGCAGTTCACCTCTTAACCTATTCTATTAAGTAAGGTAACTCAGCATGGTTGGCTGCGTCCAGTTCTTGGTAGATGCGAGCAGTGCGTAATGGGACGAGAGTACGCATGTGCGTCATTGCGTTGAACTTTCCATGAAAGACAGTAAGTCTCATCTGTGCATCAGGACATTAATTTTACATAATTAAATTTCTTGGGATATAATGCATAAAAATGTTTGTAGGCTAGCGGAATTTAACCGCAACCACCAAAGAAGGGTCGTTTGAAGAAGGGATACGAAAGGCCTGGTTGAGAGGGTCAATGTGAGCGTCATTGTTTTGAACAGCTATCGTAAATTTGGCAAGTGGAAGGAGGCAGCCCCTTACGCCCTTTCGTCTTGACGAAGCTATCAGGAGAGTGGAAAGGGGTAGAAATTAAAGAACAGCGTAGACGAGATGTAAACAAAGATGGGACGAAAAGGTTCGTGGGTTTTTGAAAAAAACACAGGTCGGTTATGGAGTGACAAACGACAATCCGCGTACGTTGCCGTAGTTAAAGGAAATGGGAAAATACCTACGAGAAGGAATGGAGTTTTTTGAGTGTAAACATACGAACGAGGAAGGATGTTCGTGTTCTAATAATAATAGAAGTTAATGTGTGCGCAGCTACAAACTCTTGTGACGGGTAAAGTACCGGAGGGTGAGCATGTGAGAAGTAAACAGACCAAATTCCAGAGATGCTAAAAGTCGAGTATTGCTATATTAATAAATTTAAAAAGCTGTGCCTGGTTAACATCGCCGAAGGAATGCATTGAAAAAAGTGAAGCCTGGGGAGTTGGAAATTTCCTAAGAGCAAGGGTGGTGGTTGGTCTAAGACCAACGAACGTCACTAGACATGTTACCGATCGGGATAACCCTACGTAAGGGTGAATAAAAATTTAATGGGACTAAAAGAGGTCATGTGACTTTTAGGAAAAGAATCACGTGAGGAAGTTTCTGGAAAAAGAGTGGGAGTCGAGTTAATAAAATAGCTTGCGCAGAGAATTTTAGGGTACTTAGGCACAAAACACTTGTTTTTTTAGAAAAAATTGTAATAGAAATTGTGTAACATTCAGATCTGACCTTAAGATCACTTACACAGAGATCTTTCGGAGATTCCGAAAGAACTAGTACTCTGACTGCAGCGCCGTAATAGTTTGCACTGTATCGATTTTAGAGTTTAGAGATTCTCGACTTAGGATTTTTCAGGTCTGTGGTATTACCACCATTAACTGACCAGATGAACATAGTGTTCTTCGCGGGCTACAACTTGTTTAGTTAATTAGTCGGGAAAATTAAACTCGGTTTGCATAAACATGAACTTTGAGTGTGCGGAGTCTTCACGACGTTGGCGGTCAGCTGGGTCCTTGGAGGAACGAGAGGGCGGAACCAGACAAGGTTGCTAGCCGCTCCAGCAATAGGAAGAGCAACCAGCTGTGAGAGATGGCGACTAGCATGAATGAATCCATGCCGCGACGTGAGGGGCACTGACCTTGTTTCCTCAGTTTTTTACGGTCAACACATCATCAGGTAACGATGTTGGAAGCTACCAACTTGTCTTATGGCTACTTTGTGGAAAAAGATTACGTGCAGCAAATTTAGAATTTTCAAAGCCTTAACCTAGAACTTTTGGTTTAATAATGTTGAATTAATTTTGGAAGGGCATAGAAGAAAACCGTTAGATAAAATTAGTGTATTCAATTCAAATGTTAGTGATAGAAAAATGGTGTAATTGAATGATAATTGAGCAGATGAGAGGTAAATTGGTTATAAATGTGTATTGTATTGACTTTATAGATAGAGTGTGCATGTTTTACTATGAATATGTTTTTTATGTAGTTTACTCTGTCTTTGAATAAATTGAACCAATGTCATTTCAAACTATGGCGTTTTCCTGTAAGGAACCCTGTATGTCGTTCTCACGTCATTAGTGAACCGAACCTACATCTAAAGTATTGTACAAAAAAGAGGGGACTTTCAGCTAGCCGGGGCAATCATATAAGGTAAGGTGTTCCCCACTACACCACATCGTTTAGTTGCAACATACAACCCTGTTCTCTATTGAAACATGTATTCGTTTTTTTAGAAGATTGAGTAGAGGAGCATAACCGACAGATGATTGAAGACATCTTGTTAGAAGATAGAATGGAGGAGCATAACCGAGAGATGATTCAAGACATCTTGAGGATGGAGCGTGGTGAGTAGTCTTATTATTTATCACACCATACACTTCAATTGTTCTCTCTCGTGTTACGTTGACCAGCTTCTTTGTTTTAGGAAATTCGCGAGATGAATGAAAAGATGGAGGCGGGGGTGGAGGGACAGGAGGAGGAAGAGGAAGAAGAACAACCACCACCTGCTTAAGAGATTGA
Organism: Laupala kohalensis; assembly: GCA_002313205.1. Taxonomy (NCBI): domain Eukaryota; kingdom Metazoa; phylum Arthropoda; class Insecta; order Orthoptera; family Trigonidiidae; genus Laupala; species Laupala kohalensis. The sequence continues at coordinate 287,517 of NNCF01127935.1, read as the reverse complement.
TGCGACGGTGCACGGTGTGTTTGGCTAGTATACTTAAAAAAACTGAGCTCCATATATATTTTTTATCAGTTATATAACATTTTTTTCTTTCTTCAGAACGAAGACGTCAATTTGAAGCCCGTCGTGCTTTGCGGAATTATAGGTGAGGTAAGAAAATGATTTTCATTTCTTCCTTATGATCAGTTTTATTATTCGATTTATTTCCTTTTTTCTTTTAGATAATGAGCGAATGGAACAATTCGACGAGATCGCAAAACGTTTCAATCAAATGTCATGTGTGTTATTCGCATTGCGTAGTGGAGAGGAGACATTGCATTCATTTATGTTTATTTCATTCTTCTTTTTTCCAGATACCGAACGTGAGGAATCGCTCCTGTCGTTCGAGCGATACATCTCGCTCGCGAGGGAGCTCATGCTGACGATGGCAGTGAACGGAGGGGGGAAGGAGGAGGCGAGTGATCGTGAACAGCAGGCCAGTGGCGTTGTGCGACCAACTGTGGTTCGTCATACGTGTGATCACGCACCGTTTCAGAAGTCAGAAAGATGTGTCTCTTTGAACGGGAATATTTTGCGTGTAAGTATATCAAATACGATCGACATTTAACAATTGTCAACATTTTTAGACCACTGTCAAACGCCTTTCCTTTCAACATTGCATAGTTTACACCATTCTCACTACAAAATTATCGCTAGCTTGGAATGTAAATTTGTTATTGGAAAACCTTCCGCGTCGGAATATGAATGCGTGCAAAGTTCAAAAACATTTCTCTCCTCCTCAGCACGTGTATTTTCTTCGCGTGATTTTGAAGAGCAATACCGCATTCATATCGTGGCGAGGATGAATATACGTTTCGATGAGTTTCATGAGCGGGATAGTTCTAAAGCGTTATAGAAGAATTTTGAACCTCACATCGATTTTCTCCGCATGGATGACAACCACGTCGGATCCGCCTACGTCTAGTTCCTACCACCCTTTAATTATGCAAAAAAAGGAATCGTTAATGTAGAGAATGTTGATGATGCGTGTTTCATTTGATCCAGTGCGGCAATGCTCTGTCATCGTTACCGTTCTCACATTCGGAGTTCTAGTCGTCCGTCACAGTATCGTACACTATTTCACCAACTAATATCTACTCTAGGTTTAACAAATATTTCTTTCTCGATGCAAGTGGTCATAGTCACAGAACACGTGGGTGGTGCAAGCCATTTATTACACGCGGGTGGTTAAGCAACACTACACCAATCTCTTATTGTATCAAAAACATTACTGTTGGATAAAAGATAGGGGAAGATTACTCGTTAGTCAATTGTCGAAACATGCGCATCGCGTATTGTCCTGTGACTCATGTTTACGTGTTTTCCGACACCAAGGAAGATTCAAATCTCACGATTGTCATTTGGAAGTGACGGCGCTGGACAACGGAAGCGAAAGCGGGTCATTTTTGCATTCGCGAGCAGACACGAACATGTACTTTAAAAATTATGGGCAGCAAACAGCGCACACCACTCGTTATCTATTGTGATTTTGAAGCTTTCACGGAACCCATTGCATAGTTCATGCATCCTTTTACGAGGTCTACCAACATCACACACCTTATGCGGTTGGACTTCAGGTGTTCTGCACCTCTGATGTGACACGCTATCATTATCTGTCGTTTCGCGGACGTGATGTAGCGAACCAGCTGTTGCAGACGTTAAAGGACATTGCACGCGACTATGACGCATGTGTCAACTACCCCCTACCACTCGTGATGCGTCCCGAAGATGACATCCACTTCTGTAGCGCAACATCGTGTTGTATTTGCGGGAGGAGTTTAACACAAACAGAACGTGTAAGCGTCACAATCACCACACCGGTGCGTATCGCGGCGCCGCACACAGCGCATGTAATGTGAATTATCAAGTGCCTCTTCATATTCCTATATTCATTAACAATTCTGCTTCTTACGATTCCCATTTCATTCTGCGCGCGATAGGAAAAGATCCGAGTTTAAAAAACTAAACTCACTATCATAGCACAAAATCACAAGCGTTTCATCTTTATGTCGATGCGTGTTGGTAAAGTGGAGCTTCGTTTTTGGAGGTCTTCGACCGAAAATGTATGCCATTCAAATACTCTCTCAAAGTACCTCGTGGAGGACAAAAGATATTCAACACTCGTTTTGAAACTGTATCGTTTCGACTACTACTTAGACTGTTTATTTTCGGACAAGTCGCGCATGGATGTTGTAAGATTTGATTGACTCTTCACTAATTATCAATCTTACAAGGTTATTAAAGATCCAAATGTTCATTAGTAGGCGGAAGAGTCCCGTGGCCGTTACAGTCAAAGTTGTAAAGGAGGGGGAAGGCTCTCAGTCGTTGGAGTTGGCGCAGAGCTTTCTTTGCTCCAGGAATAAAATATAAAGAGTAGGGAGGGGAAAGGGGCGGTGTACTACGTATTTGTTTTGGTCAAAAGCGATTGGGAGCTAGAAAATGGCGAGTACATCGCAAACAGTCGTTGGAAAAGAAACCAGTAGCAACGGAAATTTACTCAATGTTTTGAAAAAAAGAGGTCAGCTTCAGTTGGAAGAGACGAGATCGAACACGCAGCGGCAAGAAGAGACGTACAACGTGGGAGAAGAAAGAGAGAGGTTTTATGAGTTAAAGGGATCACAAAAGAAGCGATGGCGTGAGAGGATACACCCTTAGCTCGCTTAGCGACCAGGGTTCTAGGAACGGTGGGCCGGCGACGCCGAACCGTGGGAGTTGGAAACTTTAAAGGGACAAGTGCGACCGTTAAAAACTTAGAAAGTTGAAAAATGCAGTGTCTCTTTGTTGTTAAAAACCGTCTGGTTAATATCGCTCAGAAAACGGTTGGAAACGAGGACGCCTTTGAGCGTGGAAATGTTTAAAAATGCAGCTTGTGGATTGGCCTGGTACGCGCGTTGAAAAATAACCTATAGCGGAACTCCATGAGGAATGGAATTTTAATATCATTGGATAAAGTCACATGAGTTTTTGAAACACAGATCACTTAAGCACATGGCAGATGGGTAGGGGAGAAGTTTTATACGAGCGCAGACACTGACGGAGACAGATTGAGATTTTTTCTCGGAGAGAGATTGAAGATTTCTTCTTAGAGACTGCGATAGCACTTAGTGAGCACTTAGAGCTTTTCAAATGGCACTTCGAGAACGGCGAGTACTTCGCTCACTTAGATGATCACTTCATCATCATTCATTACTATGAGAACTTTTTAGAATCACTTCGAGATTACTTCAGAGTATATTTTCGAGCAGATCATCTAGTTATTCAGTTAATTGTTTGATCAGTACGTTATGACTGATCCGGCACCTTTCGGTTATCACTTTGAGTTGTCATGAAGTGACAACTTGAAGCTTATTAAATTAGTGGAAGTTGATGAAACTTTTTCCGTGAGGAAATATTCAGAAAGGAATCGAACCCGCGACGCGCTGCTTAATTCGCGGACTAGTGACGGCGTTCGCTAGCGGAATCGTATCTCGGCAAGTTCCGAGGAACACTGGTTTCAGCCCCCCAGGGGACTTACATCTAGTAAGTACGTGTTTGGCGAACACGGGGTCCCGAGCTGGCTCTGGCATTACTTCAACGTACTTGTGTAATGTTCCTTCCTTTCTCTTTCCTAATCTTCCTTGGTCACCTCTTGTTCTTTTCAATCCCGACGCTAGGGTATTTTCAGATTCCTCTTTCTTCTTTAAAAAAAATTAGATATGTTGATATTTCAGATTTGTTGGTATTTGAGTTTTGAGTTGTATTCAGGAGGGTTTTTAGTGGGTATGGTTGAGTCATTCGGCGAATCCCACACGCGTGGAAAGTCATGTTGGCTCTCCTTGGTGCGTAACTGCATTTTCCCTACCTGAACAAGTTCTTAGGGCTCCAATGACCTCGATGTCGACGAGCCGTAAAGCCTCACAAAAAACTGGTGTCAACAAACTTTCGTGGCCATGGCGAGACGCGGTGGTTTCGAGAAAGGGCGAGAATTCCTGAATGGGGCGCCGACACAGAACGACTGAGCTACAACCGATGGAGCGAAGTACCAGCAGTGAGGTGAAAAGGGTCACTGGTCGAGCCAAATGCCACCCGTGGCATTCCCATGAAACAATTACCCATTCAATGAAATAAAACTTCCACATATAAATGAGACAAGAGATATGTCATGAACAAATAATAAATGTTAAAAATAGAGTCATATTATGTTTCTATGTACAATAAAATTAAAATAAAGTAATACTGATTTATTATATTCAATTTATAAATTATCGTTCCAAAATAAACATCCCCCAAGTATTATTAGCTTCTCAAACTATGTTCAACATTGTTGAGTAAAAAATTGGTAATTTGAAGTACTGAACTTTTGCAACTGTGTTGTACTCATCAACAGAATACTCATGTACAAATTTGTTTATTGACTCAATATTAATTAAATTTATTGTCAAAAACCGTACAAACTGCGTGTGACCACGTGGAGGACAATAAACTAATTTACTCTCCGGAAGCAAGCAAGGGACCATCCCATCAATTCCAATCAAGGGCCCTAAGGCAGAGGCTGATTCAAAAATTTCAGCAAAAATTCCTAGATAAGATGAAAAGTTAGCTACGGGCTATAATACTAATAGAATGTCAATATGTGTGTAATTTAACGCAAAAAATTTACATGTACAAATTATTATCGAACTATAGATTATTCTGAGTATAGTGTTTAAAAATAATAAGAATTGAAATAACACTAAATTCACGATTTATTGTTACAATAAACACGCCC
>NNCF01127935.1:250582-282127 GCA_002313205.1 Laupala kohalensis | reverse complement strand
GTAATGCCGTAACGTAAATGGGAGTAAACGTTTGCAAAATATACGCAACGGGAAATACGTGGACTAACTGCGTTAACTAAGATTCGGAATGCGTAACACAATTTGTTTAATTGGGAATTAACATTGTCAACGTGACAATTTCTTTTGAGGTTGTCCTGAATATGGAGACCTAAGAATTTTGTATTCGTAACAATTTTTAATTGTGTTCCGTTTGAAGAAAGAGAAACCTGGGGTAAAGATTTTGTGATACTATTGTGAAATGACATAGACACTGTTTTGTCAGTGTTTACAATGAGACGATTTGCATGGAACCAAGTCGAAAGGTTAGACAAAACTTTTTGAGCATTGGCGTGTTTACATAGTAAATTAGTGTCATCAGCAAAAAGAACCATTTTGCAATCTGATGTGGATGATGACATGTCGTTCACATACAATAAAAAGAGTATAGGGCCGAGAATTGATCCTTGGGGTACTCCGCAAGTAAGTGGCTTTGTTTCTGAAAGACAACGCTGAAGTATTTTATTTTTAGTATAGGATATTTCGACCTGTTGATATCAATCTTTTAAATAAGAAGTTAACCGTTGATGTGGAAGTCCACGAATGCGTAAAGAATGCAATTTGGAAAGGAGAATTCCGTGATCGATGACATCGAATGCTTTAGATAAGTCAAGAAAAACACCCTGAGGATTTTCTTCACGGTTAAGAGATGTGGTAACATCGTTTAAGAAGGAAAATATGACGCTTGTAGTGGAAAAGGATTTCCTAAATTCGTGTTGATCGCCAGAGAGAATGTTATTTTTTGATAAAAAATCTAGAAGACGCTTATAGAACAATTTTTCTAGGATTTTTGAGAAAGTGGGTAGTAGAGATATTGGTCGGTAATTTCCAATATTAAGTTTGTTTCCTTTCTTGTGTAAAGGTTTCACTTTAGCTCTCTTAAATATGTTGGGAAACACTCCTTCCGATAAAGAACTACTAAAAATATTTGTGGGGATTTAATATAGTGTGGGACGAGAACTTAACAATAAACTCAAGTATATCATCTATGCCTGTTGAAAATTTGTTTTTTAATGAGCTAATGAGTCTCATGACTTCACTGGCGTTAGTTTCGGAAGTGAACATAGAATTAGGTACATGGATGGATATACTTGGAGGACGTTGATTTGGATATATTGAGTTCGTTATACTACCTACTTCTGAGAAGTGAGAATTAAACGAATTTGCGATGTCCTGAGGATTTGATACGATTTTGCCATTGTTTAGAAGAGAAAATCGATTAGAAGTTGATGTGTAATTTTTAACAATATTCCACATGGCTTTCATCCAGTTGTTTGATTTTGTCATCTACAAGGATAGAGTTGTATTTATTTAGTCTGTGCAGGTAAGGAAATAAGAATTGGTTTCATGTATAGGTATTAAAAGAGTTACCTTTAATAAGGCCAGAAAAAAATATATTGTAAATGAACATTTACTCAAATATGTATTTGTTTCAGGCCTCACTTATATCTTTTATTGAGGAAATAAGTTTTCTTAAAGTTTATTGTTTTCAATAGATTTTGTTTCCTTGTTTCTTTGTTATCAAAGAAGATGTATTCTCCCTTCAGGTTACTGTAATTTTTTATTCCAGGAAACACATATTTGAATAAGAAAACATCAGTCTTTGTGATTCTTCTCAATTGATTCTTCTCAAATATAAAATATTTATCTAAATATTTAAGTTGATGTAGAAAACTATTTTTAAAATTGAGATATAAGTGAAATGTTAATTGAACTTTCACATATTTAGTTTCTTAACAATAAATTTAATTTAAATGTTATAAATGAAATTTTTGTTTTTATTACTGAATGTAAATTTTAATTTTTGGTATGAGTTTCAAATTTACTGTATAAACTTGGTATTATTTTAATGTTAGCTTCAGAATAGTTATTATTTTAAGTATTTTATAGTTTTGGTTTTGTAGGTTTATTTAAGGGTTAATTTAATTATTAGGAAATGAAAACAAATTTGTATTTAGGATATAATAATTGAATTAGTAAAGTAAATTGATGGTTTGATGTAATATATTAATGTTAAGGAAATAGGCAAAAATTTTGATCGTCTGTATATCAAAAAATATCTTTAGGTGGTAATTTTAAGTCAGATCTGCTTCACTGAATTTAAAATTAACAAGCCGTAGGATTTTCACTATGCAAAGGTAGCATATCAATGGACTCTTCTTTGGGGGCTGGGATGAATGATTTGATGAAATAATAACTGTTTTATTATAGGTAATTGAATTTTACATTTCAGTTGGAAAGATAAAATTTACTTAACTGCTTAAAGAAATTCAACATTTTATTTACTTTTACTACAATATTTCATACTTAATAGCAAAAGAGAAATGAAACAAAAATCTGAGCAAGATGTATTGTCATACAATCTGGGAAGTAGCCTGCTGTCTAGCAAGTAGGGAAAGGGTCAACTTGGAATTTTGTGTCACATATGGGGCATAATACAACAGAATTATTGAAATATATTTTTAAGGAAATAATCATAAATTTTTGTAAAAATGAAATTTTCTTAAGAATATGAGAAACCTAATGATAACACATAAATCGAAATAGGAGAATAAACATTTTGTGATATTATAGTGTACAATTTTTTTCTTACAGTTTCTTGTTTTCCAGGTTTTGTGTCTTGAAAATTTTAAAAATACAACAATGGTTGGACCAAAAGCTGCTGTTTCGGAGGATGATTTACTAACTGCTGTTATAAAGTTTGAACTATTTGATGATAGTAGAAAACTAAAACCAAAAAGAAATAGTGTATGGAAAGATATTTTTCAACATCTAAAAAACTCAGTTAATCCTCTCAATGTTTATTTAAAGTTGAAACAAAACAGGAACAATTTATTAACAAAATATACAGAACTGAAATATCAACTTTTCTGCCATTACTCCTCAAGAAGAAAGTACTTCCAACAATGAAGAAGAGATAGATTTGAGCAGTGACATAGAACCAGAGATAAAGAAAACAAATAGAGACGACTCAAATGACAATTTTATTTCTTTTACAATTCAACTATCTCCAGAGCAGTGGGAGAAAATTAGACCAGTCAGTAAGATTTACAGGCACGTGCAGGTTTTGAAATCAGGTTGGAGTGATGTTCTTGTTGAAGAAATTTACTTAACTAAAAAGTTGTCTTGCACTTATAATTTTAAAAGGCATTTTGTATATATTAGAGATAATTTCATTTATATTGTGGGTTGCTGTGAACAGTGCAATGCTTGTATCAATTTGAAGTGTTATAATGAATGTGAGCCAATTACTTTTGTGGTAAAGACAATTGACAGTAGTGGCATACCACATCTTAAAAAAAGAGGTTAGCAGGTCAACATCGAGTGGAAATTGGAGAAAGTTTCTGCAAAAGAACTTAGAAGGAGCATAATTACTAAGTACATGACTTTTGGTGATCCTGAACCTCCTTTTTTATACTATGGGCCAGTACTCCATAAAGCAAGACATGAAGCTCAATTGGGAAAGCTTGACCTTCAGTCTGATCATGACCTATTCAGGGCACTATCCACTTTACAGGATTCTGTGAGATTTAACAAATTTATCAGGTGGATCTCACAAGATAAATTCTTTATATTCTACTGGTCTCCTGAACAGGCAAGGAAATTATTTATATTGTATTCATTTGCGAATTAAATACTACATTCACTTGGACAATACTGAACTTGGAAGTAATATGTTTTTCTTTATCCACAATAAAACTAATGGCTGTTTCATCCTCAAAATCAAAGAATGTAGAATCACTGTATCAATAAAAGCAATACAATAAATAAATTCATAGCAACATTATACATTATATTTCATAATGAATGACCTCCACAATACATAAATTTATTTGAGTGATTGAAAAGGAGGTGATTCCTAAAAACATAAAACCTCCAGAATTTTTTTCATTTACATGCAACAAATTTTAACTTACAATTTATTTTTACTCTTGAGAAAGCATATTAGATATTGAAAACAATGATGATGATGACAATGATGATCCTGATAATAATAATAATTTGTATGAATTAAAATTCATTTTATTCCTTTACAGGTTGATGTTTACAATGATATACAAACATCATTAAAAAATCCAGTTTCATTGGATGTTATTGGCTCTGTAGTGCAGCAAATTAAAAGGAAGGGCAATGCTTCACACATCTTTTTAAGTGTTCTGGTATCCCATATAGACAATTTAATAGTACCAGTGGCACAAGTGTTTAGGAAAAAAATGACACTAGTTTCTTAGCATTCTGGCTGAAATCGGGAGCTAAGATACCACAATCAGTTGTTACTGACATGGGAAAGGCAATACAAAATGCCATTTGTTTGTCTTTTAATTCTGTGAGTTTGGCAACTTATGTAGATCAATGCTTCCACATCTTACAAGGTAAAGACTGTTGTTTCCACATGCAAACACAATTAAAGACAGACATTGCACACTTGATAAATGCAGTCACTAAATGGCCCTGCTTAGACAAAAATAAAAATAAACCTCAGGCAATTGGCCTGTACTAGAGATGCGTTGGTTTTATGTCAGCTATACAAAAATTTGGACAGTTTGAAGAATTTTTGTTTCATGTCTTTATTGTAGTCAAAAATAAATTTGCAACTGATTCTTGTCAAGCAGCATTAAAATATATAGTTTCTCGGCTGCAAACATTAAAATTTGATGGGGAAGTAGATGTAAAGTTGGGAAACACGGAAATAGTTCCAGAATTGAAAGAAGAGGAACCAAAAATTGACAGACCAATTATTAAATTTTTAAATAATTTAAAACAAAAGGCCAATGCTTTAAACAGACATTCTGAAGTTGATAGTGAATTTAATTTTGAACTTCAAGAAAATATTTATTTCTCATTTGATTTTGCAGAAAAACAATGTTTTGTGTAAAGAGTTTCCGCTTTGGACAAACTGTGTGAACATATTTTTCCAAAACACTTCACACGTGGCGACTTCTGCAAGATCAGAAGGGTATTTTTCAGGATTAAAAAGCTCTGTACACCTCTCCGTACAGATAAATTTGTGGCTACACACTCTGTAGCCATTGAAGCAGATTTGAAATAGGCTAAAGCCCGGTTACATGCTCTTAGTTTGTGCCAGAATAACCAAGTTGAACAAACTGTAAATTCACATCACTTCTTGTTAGAGAGTGAGAGATGGAAGAAAAGATGTAATGATAAGGATGATAATTCAACAACTTCAAATCTGTCTATTCTTCATGAACAAGCTGCACCAGTGAGAAGAGGTTTGAACCTAACTGCAGAACCTGCTATAGATATACATTTACAAAGGCCACGTTTGAAAGCATCACAATCTGCCATTCAAAATGGTAATAAAATGAGCCAGAAGAAAGTTAGAGGAAAGATGGTTACATTCAGTAACACTTGTGCATAACTGAGCTTTTGAGCCATGCCTTGTGTGTTGTTCAGCAGTTCAAAACTTTGTTGGAGGATAGTGTCCATGGAAAAGCAATATTTGTGTTACCCCAGTACTGTTTTGAATTATTCAAAAACTGGGGTAAACAATTTGCTCTACACAAACAGAGCATACATTTTAGAGAAAATATTTGAGTGTGTTAACGCTCGTTAACATAAATGTTGATGCCCAAGTTAACATAAATCATTTATTTTCAAAGTTGATGGAGCATTATCCATCAGTGACAGAATTTTCTAAATGTATTAAACATATATTTATGAATTAAACATATATTTCAATTCTCTTCAGATCTACTGTCAAAATTGTGGAGGGTTTGCTCATTTAACAAAAGAAATAGGTGCTTATGTTACAAACCAAACGTTTGTAAGGGGTTCTCATTTCTCATTATTAATTATCATGTATTTTATTATTATAAATGTTCTATGAAAATTGTATTTGTGTATAAACATTCCGTGTCTATATAGACATTCATTGTATATAGACGCTCTTTGAGCTATATGCTTCATGCTTATACAATCGATACTTATCGAAAGTGAATTTCGATACAATGGAAACTATCGATACGAACATTGAACGCGCTCACTATGTACACTCCATGACTCAGCATTAGTGAACGCGCTCTATGTGCACGTTCCGTGTTCAACTATAAATACGGCTGCACTCAACGCGCGTGAATCCAGTTTCATTTCATCGTCGTGCGTCGTGTTTCGTCGTGGTGGGAAGCCAACTGCTGTGCGCAGTGCGTCGCCATGTTAAGAGGAAACTCGACATAATGTACATTCAAAGCGTCGTAATGATACTCTGAAGTCAGCTGACATAGTACTACTATGCTCAACATAGACTACATTCAAAGCGTCGCAATGATGCCATGAAGTCGGCTGACCTTACAATCAGAGCATCATAATGACACTGAAAACTCGATTCAGACTACCGATTGTGACTCTACCGATTAAGGACTCTCAAAATTATTCTTTTGGGACCATGATTTCCCAAATTGAAATGATATAACTGTAGTGCGACGTTCGCAGCAAAGCGACTACGAACATAAATGCTCATAATATTCTCTAAGTTACAGCAGCATGTTCAACAAGCATCACTGCTGATCTGGGACGAGATAACCTTCCGACAGAAGACCTCGGCGAGGCATCCGCAGGCAGCCGGAACATCACGTCAACCAGGAAAACCACTCCAATCAAGTATAACTTTTCGTAGTGCATAACAAGGAAGTATTTCTAATGCACAACTCTTAATTCCTCGTAAGTGGGGACCACATCGAGAATATTTCTCGATGGATTTAAATCCTGCACATTTTTAAGGTTTTTTATAACCTACTTAAATTTATTAATGCAGGTAAAAATTGTAACTATCACTTAGTTGATGACTGGGGGGCGTTCTCGAAAACTCGAGAACAGAGGGCTTTTTTTTTGTGGAGATTTAACAATCCCACTTCAACTTTTGCATATATCCATTCTAGTAATTCTGTATAAATTGGGAAAGGGATACTAAAGGGGAAAATCACATGAACTGTATTTCATGTTTATAATTATTTAAACTCTGTAGAAATTGTTATTCTTAGCGTTGGTTGCACACAACAACCAACTTCAAATTTGTCATTTCAAGATCAAGTTTGTAATTCAGCATATGTAGATTTAAGAGAATATATTTGTAAATGTTACTTTGTAATAAATGTGAATCTGAATCCGAAGCGTGTCCATAAAAAGAACCCTATCATACCTTTATCTTCTCCATGCTTGTTGAAACACAAGTCCCCCCTATATATTATCTATGTTTGCGACGAATGGTTATTCGTTCGTAACAGCTTATTTATGCATTTATACTGACGATGCTTATTTCATGACAAATAAGACAAGCGTCTTACAAGATTTGAAGGCACATATAGTTGTACAGGACAAAATGTTCATTCTAGCTGGAGTTGTTCAATATGTACAACCCAAGTGCCCAAATGGATTAGGCCATTATATTGCTACCTTACAAAGAAGTGGGAAACAATAGATGACTTGATGAGAAAGAAAACTATTAAAAAGTAGATAATTTAAATTACTAATGAAGTTCAGTATGCTTTTTTATGTCAAGTGTAATTAATTCTAAAATAGGACATAATTTTTTGGTTTCAAGCTTTTTCTTTTTTTTCTACAAGGTATTTATGGTAATGTTCATCTGAGACTCTTGTCACAATACTTATGAAATGGGCATTTCAAAAGTAAATCTCTTCCCACTGAAATGTTTATGCACTGATCTTAGGAGAAATTCTTCTTTGCACATGTTTTTTATTAATATAGTCAACATGCACAACAGCTTGATATTCAGGATGTTTTCTTTCACAGATTGAGAGATTCTGGTTTTTAGTGTCTTTACTATTTCTTTCAAAAGGGAGCATGAAATATTTTTATACTGTAGCCTACATGGATATCCTACATCTTATTTGGAACTCAACTAGTGCATTTTAGGTTGTTTCCCTTGTCGTGAAGGGTAGGAGCTTCTTGACATTTGGAATCTTCCATGCAGAAATTCTTAATTTCCTTAATGTATTTCCATGTTGCATGTCTATCTATTGTTATTTCCATATGCTTTCTTCTTTCAACCATTTTGATTGTATGTACTTTTTTAAAAATTGTCATGGAGGCATCCACACTGGAATATGATTCCTGTACTAACATTCCTTTTCGTAATATTTCACTTATATGTACCTATATAGTTTAGTACTCATTAATAATTAGAAAGGACATTAGTTTGAATTTTGCTTCTAGAAAGAATTAAGATATCATCTGCATAGACATACAAAGTCATCAATATATATTTAAAGGAGCAGTGGTATCAAAAAGCTCCTCTGAGATATATCCATTTTTAATTGGATCCAAGCACTGGTCTTCCCTTCTATGTAACAATGTATGACCTGTTATTTATAAAATTAGTAAAGAGATTCAAGGTGTTACCTCTTACACCACTCCTCTCGAGGACCTCAGAAAAAGTCTTATGGCCAATAGTATTGAAGGCTTTAGACAGATTCATAGACAGAAAAAGGTGTTTACTTTCATTTCAAATTTTTATTGATTATATTTGCAAATTTTTAAGAATCGAGCTGTTCCTTTTTCTTGCTGGTATGTGTATTGCTTGTAGTTTATTATCTTGTATTCGTTCAGTGAAGGGTGGAATTTCACCTCTCTCTTCAAATTAAAAACAAGTACCTGATTGCTATGATTTTCCAAGGACTGCCTAGTGTGTTTGACAGCATAGTCATGACTCCCTTTGTTGGGAAAAAGGACATGGCATTGGACACTATGTTTAGTAAACACCTGGATGATTGTCAAAGAAGAGATTTTACTAATGAAAAGTCAGGAGATCGTGCTGTTTTCTTATGGAAGAAGAAACATCCTAACAAGTCTGAGGTTAACATGTCTCAAAAACGTTGTTGACGTTATGAAATGGGACACTATCTCAAGGATGTATAGCATGGCACACTCAGAGGAGTAGCCTACATAATGAACTAACAGTGGACATTTCTCCATCAAATATAGTAGAGCAAATGCTATGCTCTACAAAGAAGTGCAGAATTTATTACATTCATAATGAAAAGAAAAGGAGGAGGAGGATGTCTAGAAACTGACTATATCATCATCAGTTGTATCTCCAATAAACATAAAATGGGCTCTAACGACCTCGATGTTGACGAGCCCTAAAGCCCCCCCACCCCCAAAAAACAAAAATAAACCTGCTCTACTTATAATACAAAACATTATATAAACCACTAATTGAGTGATAAATGTGATTTCCAGGATTCTCTTAATGTTAAGTGAGACTCATCTACACAAAACTTCATTTTTAACATAAATATCTGTAATGTGTTCATGTTAAAGGTAAAACATTACAGACCAATAAGAATCTCTTCAAGTCTCATAAAACTCTTTGAAAAAGTAATTACGAAACCAACATGCAATTTCTTGGTATAAATTAATGTGCCACACTCCCTGCATTTATATTTATGAAACTGTTGTTTGTTAAGACCGAATTACTGAAATACCACCCTTGCTTTATACGAAAGTCTCGTACACGAACACAACACTCGCAATAGTAATAATATTAATCGCCCTAGAGTGTAAACCACTTTTTGCCAAAAAGGACCACATCATTCAGAAATCGTTCTGTATAATTCCCTGCCCAAGAATATAAAAGATATTATGAAATTGAGTCTCTGCAAATCCGCGGTTAAAAACTACCTCCTGTACCAGTGCTTCTACAATATAAAAGAATTTATTGATTTTAATAAAAGTTAAATCCATCTTGTACTGTATCACGCCATTGCTGTAGTACTTTTTAAATACGTTATAACAATTTCAAAAACTATTTTCTTGCATGATTGTGTTGTCTTATGGCTCATGTTAATTTAGTTTTATGTGTACTCAACTTTGGCACGGTTGTGTACATTAATAATAATATTTTATTGAACCACATAGATCATTACAATGATGTATGGCGAGTCGTAGTACAAACAACAATAACAAAAATATTTTCATATAAGAATAACATTATAATAATTTTGGTACATTTAACCATATTCATTTAACTTAGGCTAAGTAGAAGTTAACATAAAATACACTTATTTTCTACTATTACAGAACATTAATTCTGTAGCCCCATCCTGGCCCGGATTTTTCTCCGTTTTTCCTTCGGGTAGAGGCGGATTTCGTATACAAGTTCTGTAGGCTTTGTCTAGGGGCATGTTTATTGTAACAATAAATCGTGAGTTTAGTGTTATTTCAATTCTTATTATTTTTAAACACAATACTCAGAATAATCTATAGTTCGATAATAATTTGTACATGTAAATTTTTTGCATTAAATTACACACATATTGACATTCTATTAGTATTATAGCCCGTAGCTAACTTTTCATCTTATCTAGGAATTTTTGCTGAAATTTTTGAATCAGCCTCTGCCTTAGGGCCCTTGATCGGAATTGATGGGATGGTACCTTGCTTGCTTCTGGAGAGTAAATTAGTTTATTGTCCTCCACGTGTTCATACGCAGTTTGTACTGTTTTGTTTGACAACAAATTTATTATTATTATTATTACTCCCAGTGCAGTTCCAGAAATAACAGGTAGACAATTACAGCTGTATGTGACTATGTACACAAGGTAATCCTCAATATTTAAAACAAGAAGAAGAAAATGAATGATGTTATATTCACAAGTTTTTCATGGTAATACTGAACTCTAATTCAAGATATTTTTCTCATGTTATTTAATACAGAAACCTTATTTTTACCCCTTATCAAGGAAAAGAAATTTTGTCAAAAGCTCCCACTTCCCTCTACGCAACAAGGAATAAATTATTGAATGTAAGGAAATGTGACCATTCTGATTATTGGAAGGAAAATTAATATATTAGTTCATGTATTAAAACAATTAAAAATTAAATGTCTGTGGGTTTGTTGCTGTCCCAAGTACTTTCCATAAGGACAAGGAAAAACTAATTTTTTATAACAGGAATTTTGTGATATTGTAATTTATGTGATACTCTAACTTAAGATAAAGTTATGGAATGTATTTGTAAAAAAATTAATTTTATTTTCTTAAAATGGATTGTTTAATGACTTTTCGTTCTATAAATATATTGTGTTATGAATGGCTTTCTATTTTTGCTCTACTTGGTGAGGGCTGTTTGAACTTCTTAAACCAGTCCTCGACCACAATACTGTATCTTACAAATACTACTTTATGAATAAACCAATTGTTTTATTTTCCTTATATTTTTCATTATTATTAATATAAATAGTCTTTCTTCTTGTTAGAATAAAACATTTTTAATAAGTTTTCACATCATAAAGATACTTAAATATCTTCAATGATGAAGAGTTAGAACCCTTTTAAAAAAATTAAAACTACATGAAACAATTCTAATATCACAATAAAAAGTACCATTCAATGTAGAAGCAAGAAGGTGTGATATGACATGATATGTCAAATTTAAGTGTTATTCAAGAAAATGGTCTGTACTAACTGTGTCCAATACCATGAAGCTCAAAACAATTTTGTGGTAAAGGGATACTTTCCACATTGACACATGAGTAGGATTTTTGTCAAAATATCTTATCATTCATAATCAGTTTCACAACCATTTGTATAGTCGGATAATGTTTGAATTATAAATTAAATGTTTTAATCCTGTTTGATAGAAGTCTTAAATTCCACAGTTCTCTTTCATTAGTTAACTCACACACACAAAACTGACTATCTTTAAGCATTTGAAGGAAAGAAGGCAATTTAGAAGGAACATTCCTTTTAAAATCCCGTATATATGCAATTAAAAATGGTTACTAATATTAAAGATAATTCAAATTCTTTCGGGAAAATCAATCAATTTAGCAAGTTAGATCATTTTTTAAGTAATGCGTGTGTTGTAAAGGAACAATTTTTATGTACCTACATAATATGTCAGAGTAATAAATTGATAAATATTTAAGTACTAAACACTACATAAGAGGAGAAAATACAATTACCTGAAGAGAACATATTGTCACTACAGATGATTTTTCTGAACTACCAATGTACCATAATAGATTAAAATGTTTTAAAACGACGAATCAAAGGGCAGGTTTCGAAGGAATGACTGGATTAGTAAATTAAAAAAAAATAGCACATACGTCAGTCATAAATTCTTATAATTTGTTATTTTAATGAGTTAGTTTTCCATTTACAGTACAACATTGTCGATTGTGCTTAAGTTGTAATCCAATTTGATGTACATGAGGTGTTTTACTTTAATCAATAGAAATGCAATGATGCATAAAAATAGATTAAATGCCGTGAATTGAAAGAGCTTTAATATGGTTTTTATCTTTTTATTTCTTTGGGAGGACAATTAAACAATTTATAGAATACTGAAACTATAATTTTGACCATACTTTTGCAGTTCGGACGGCAAAGGCTGCACAGGTATTCAATGAAATGTTGATGTCTGTGAAGTAATAAAATATCAATATAAAATTTCTGTATCATAATTTTTAATCTTTTTCTCCTTTGAAATGTCACAAGAGAATTTAAAAGTAATTGCAAACAATTAACGTTTCTTTTGAAAAGTGTGAATTATGATACAGATTGAACAAAATATCAGAATAAAAAAGTTAATGCAGTATGTCCGCACAAACATGTTTCAGACAGCTCTGTACATTATTTGGGAAGGAAAAGTAAGAAATAGAGAAGAAAACATTGGGTGGTGTTATAACAAAAGAGAAAGATAAAAGGAAAAAATTAAATTTAAAAAATGTGTTAAGATTACTGAGCTGATTAATGATCTGAGCAAGAATGTTAACAAGAATGATAAAAGTAGTGTAATACTTTAATGAAGATCAGAAATTGAAATGGGAGGATATTGAGATTATGGATAAAGAAAAAAATTTGAAGAAAAGAAAAAAGATAGACGTCAAAGATATAGAAACTGCTCAAAATTCTACAAAATTGCAAATGAATATCGAGACATTATCAAAATATTACTATGACGTGACCTTTATATTATAGTTTATCTTTTTGTCATTTAATTATGTATTAAAGTAATGAACTTCTTTTTGCCTGCTGAAGACATTTAGATTAAGACAATTTTGAACAGCCCACTCTAGTAAGTATTTTATTCAATTTAGAAATTATCTTTTTAAAACATTCATAGTATTATTAGCTACACAACTTTTAAGTCATGAATTTGAATATTTTAATTGAATCTAAAGTCTTAGTTTACTATGGAACTGCCCCAAACAACATCTGTGCTATTTCACTGCTAGTTCGACTTTTTTCCCCCTAAAGTTTGCTTCATTATACATAATTGTTCTTGGTACATTTGACACTCCCACATAGGTCAATCTTTCATTAACTTATTAAAGCTTTTTCTCATCAATCAAATGAATGCACGGTGATACATTTCATGCTTCACATCAATATTGTAAATGAATTGTGTCATATAGTATCTACAACTTCCTCGCTCAAGGATAATCCAAATATCAATTTGTTTAGACAAATTATTAATATATATTTTAGGCCAAACTTAAGGAGTTGGTCCAACAAGGGTTCGAAAAAATAATTAATGTCATAATACTACAAATATTATTGCGGTTCCGAAAATATAAACCGTATTCTTGGCTCTTCATATTTACGGTAGTTATAAAGAAATATTGTTCCGCACCATTTTCTTCTCTCCGCCACCGTTTATGTTAATATGTTAATTATAATATGAACAATTATAAACAATTGTTCGGTCACAGTCGGCGATGTTAGATTTGTTAGTCCCGGTGATTCCGTTGTAAGAAAATCTGTTAAAGTGTGAAGATGGAGGCGATGGTGGAGGTAACAGCACTCGCGGAAGGATACACGTAGAATAATATGGCGCTGGACCATATAGTAAAACTGGTCCTTTTTATTAAACCCAGCTGAACTGGACACCAACACATACAAATGGCTAGGCGATGATGGTCTGCCCCAGATCTCATGCTGTGAGGAGCCTTCATATGGGTCACCTATATTAACATTAGCACGTAAATTTGAACTTCAATAATTCTTATACAATACACAACGGATATTTATTATGTATCATCTACCAATAATATGATGATACATAATAAATATCCTAATTTACCAATATTATGATTGCTTTTCACTGTGACGAAGAACTCTTAAAAAAGATTTTCATTTTCACAATATGTCTTCTTAACTTGTTCGATTCTGTTTACCTAACCCAATGATCATTCGGTTGAACCTAGGTATGAAAAAACTCGCATAATATACGATAAAATTCACACGAATCTAGGAAGAGCTTATACTGCAAACTTGATAACTGTTTAATCAGTGTTTAATTTCCCTCTTTCATGGTGCCATGTTGGAAGGAACAGATCTCACCTTCCTCAACCAGGGCTGCCACCCACTTCGAAAAGCGAGATAATACCCTCATATGTTCAAACTTCAAAATTGATTTCTGGAAAATTTTGAGACGTTTTACTGAAAAGAAATGCATTTTCGGGGGGTGTTATTTACGATAAAGACATAAATGTCTTCCTTTTTACGAAAATCAACAAATGTCGGGCTAGAGTCGATTCATCAGCATTCGTTTTTGGTTATTTATTAACATAGGTAAAATGTAAAAACGGTGCAATTAAGTATTTAGAATGCTGAGTATTTTGACGTTTGTTGCATTTAAAAATTCTTTTCCAGTGAAGAGATATCGACATGTATATTCTACCTTAAGCCAGCCCGCAAAAACCCGAATTTTTGAATCAAAAAGGAAATGGCGTGTTTTTTCGGTGCTAGGGGACACTCAGAGCAGTAAATGGAAAACGCTATTAGTGAAAACTGCACTTCCATAGACTTTGTAGATGTAGATATAAATATTTGAAAATATTATGCACAATGTATATTTTCCTCCCTCTATTCTCTGAAATTAAAAATTTAATTAATAACAATATTTGTTTAATATTTTCATAATTATCTTAAAACTAAATATAAAGCTTAATTTACAATAAAAGAAAAAAATAGTGAATGTTTTATGAAAATTCCTAACTACTATTATTAACTATATTAAATGATAACTATCCATTCAGAACATTAAAGATTATGTTTTAAATCATATTTTGATATAATCATTGTTGCAATTGCTTTTTGGGAAAGGACACTAATGTTTGTTAGTAGTATTTTGTGTGTATGATTTCTCATTTTCCAGATGTCGTACTTCTGTGAGGACGGATCTTCGCCAAAACAAACAAGTCGCAAAAGCAATTGAAAAACCACAATCATATTGATTTTGTTGTTTTTGAACTCTATGGAAATTATTTTTCAACCGAAAGAGATATAATATGTCAAGATATATTTTATGTTCTTCTGTTAGTTACACAGAATTCAAACTGTCATAAACATGATTGATGGATCCGTCATAATATGTACAAATCCAGTGTCCTATTTCTGAAAACGATCCATTTGGATATTTTCACGTCGCCTGGACACAGAATGAATTTGCATTAGGATACTGTACTAAGAGAGTACTCTGAGGACAAAATCTATTATTGGCCCATTTCTTCAAAATATCGCTAAATGTGGTCGGATGTCAATTTTTTTTCAACCGATTACAGTACTTTCCTTACACACTGGGAAGTAATTACCCTTTTTTACGTCAAACCATTTCACTGTATCTCGAAAAAGGAGCGGCGTACAGAAATGTGGTTTAGCAATCTCTGCGCAGAATTAACTGAACAATCAACATGCTTATATTAATATTTTCCAAATTTTGAATTTTATTACCCGAAAGCGGAGAGAGATTATTGCATATGCTGCCTAAACGGTTAGAGATAGGAGGCAACAATGAATGGCAATATCGTTTGCCCTAGAGAGTTCTACGAAAAAGTCTGCGACATTTCGCCATCTACAAGCGTTAACCAAAATTATTGAAAGAAAGTTTTTAAAGATAGACGTGTTAAAAAACTCCTACTTAAGAGAGTAATTCAAGTAGATACAAATAAACCCTAATCCAATTAAATGCATTCTGCGTTTTGTGTATTTAAGAAAGATGAAAATTTTCCTTATTAAATCGTAAAATTCGCATGAATGATATAAATTTTACAAGCGCTTTATTTTGACAAGCAGTCACGGTTGCCGCCGGTGCCCCAGTCGTGTGTTACTTCTGGAGGGCCAGGCAAGCATTTGACTGGCACGCTACCTTGTGGTGAAACGTGAAACAAACATTTTATACTTACATTAGTGTATTTGAATCACGCACCACTTTCACGGAAACATGGTGGATCTCGGTGATGGGGATAGATTGGTCACACTCTCTAGAAGCATTCGGGAAGGCACTGATTGGACGTGCGCTCTACCGTCGCTTGCAAAGATGTCAAAAATGATTTCACCTCCTCCCCTCTCGTCATGGACTTGCAGGTATCTGTAGAACTTGTGTTCTAGAACTTTCGACACTACTAGTTAACCCATTCATTACACATGACGGAATATCCCATCATTGCTCTCCCAATCTACAGTTTGATGACGGGAAATCCCGCAAATGCAGATCCTTCGTTCTCATGATTTTCCCACAAGTACCTCGGTGTCGTAAAGGGCTATTTTCGGGATTCCTTTTCTCAACAGCTACGGATGTATTCCTCAGTCGTTCTCTAGAGATTGTAGTTTCATTTTACCGTTTCTTTTGAAGTGTTTTCGTTCGCATACTACACTCGTTTGAATTTAGGGTATTTAAATATTCTTTCTCATATTTCGTCATAAAATATACTAATATTATCATGTTTATGGTATTGTATTTTAATATTATAAAGTTTATTAAGGTTATACAACTGTTTTACTGATTTTGATCGTAAATATGTTAAAAACGCACGGCGGATGACGATTCAAATAAAAGGAATTTTCATTTATGTAGTTATTTTTATGCCACTTATTATCTTGAATTTATTATACAGGGGCAGCATTAGAGGCATAAATATGTTCAATGGATCTGTTATTTCCTCAAGCAATACAGATAAACCAAGAACCAGTGTCTATATTAAGAACGGGTTAAATGCAATTCCTATTTCTATGTTATGTTCTTGGGGTGTCATTACCATAGAATTCAGGGTAAGGTAGAGGGGCAAAGAAGGGTGGTATTACTGACCTCTGCCTATCTCCCTTATGTGGAAGAGGACCCGCAATCTTTGATGGTGAATGACCTCATATCATATGGGAGACATTCAAACAAGGCTGCGATGTCAAAGACAGTGACATAAACCAGAGAGGGGAGCTGCTGTTGACGTACATTGTAAGTACACACATTCATATTCCAAATAAAGGCAAGAAACTTACATTTCACAATTCATAGAGAAAATAAGTGATTGGTATTACACTAGGTTCTCCTAATATATAGGTCCAAGTACCATTCATACAAAATATGGTATGAAAGCTGTGATATACAGATGTCCCAAAAATGTTGCGACAAACCTCTAGTGGAAGTGGGGCACGTCATAAGGAATGAGAATTGCATAGCAACCCATGGCTGCAAACGTCATCGCACACCGCTAGGTGGTGCTGTACACGTGGGGACTGCAGATTTCCTCATTCGAGCGCTAGCCAGCATACGAACATGGAACGGCATACGAACGGTGAGCTTGCAAACATGCACTTAATGTATGGAATAGCTGAGTGCAATAAACTAACCGCTGAACGCATTTATCAAGAACGCTTCTCAGACAGACATCAACCGCACCATAGTTTGTTTGCACATCTGCATCAAAATTTGTGGGAGTACGGGTCATTTAGAAGTGTCAGTGCTAGTGGGGGCACGCCACGATCGACGCGTTCGGTCGTTACGGAAGAACATGTGTTGGATGCCGCGGAGACTAATCTAAGCACCAGCATACGGACATAAGAATGTCTCGCGTCCAACTTGTGTTTTAAACGCCGAGTCTTACACGCCTTTCATCTCCAAAGGGTGCAGTTATTACACCCCGATGACCATCCTGCACGTGTGCGTTTCGCACATTGGCTTCTGAAACAAAGTGGCGGAGATATGAATTTCCCAGCTTATGTGTTGTTCACTGATGAGACCACATTCACTAGGGATGGCGCAATCAATCATTACAATGAGCATTGTGGGCACCAGAAAATCCTCACGGTGTGCGGCACAACATTGCTTCACAGTTAATGTATGGGCGGGTTTGGTCGGCGACTGCATAGTCGGACCGTACCTTTCACCATCCCGCCTGACCGCCGCGAATTATCAGACCTTTATGGAACAGGTTCTTCCCGGCTTGCTTGAAGATGTGAGGCGCAGCATGTGATTCCAACATGATGGGGCGCCTACTCGTTTTGGACTGGCTGTTCGTAGACATTTGAACAGGTCATTCCCGCATCGATGGATTGGGCGTGGTGGACCGGTTCCCTGACCCACACACTCACCAGATTTATCGAGTCTTGATTTCTTTCCGTGGGAAGCCATGAAATCTCTCATGTATCGCGTTCCGTGGAGTCTGAAATGGATCTCGTCGCAAGAAATGGATCTCGTCTTGTCATTGAAGACTATCTGCTCTTTGAACCTTTTTTCTTGTTTCTCATTGTGTTTTTGTGTCTCTAAGCTGTCGTATCTGGTATTGTCACGACTTTTGATATCTGGTATCATCCCTGCTTCGAGGAGGCGGACACAGGAGGCGTTATTTTGCTATTTCAATTGTCCTTTTTAAGAATATCTCTTATTTGTCCCACTTGCGTCACATAACTAAAGTATTGACTTTATCTGTTCTCTGTTGCAATTATTAACTTTTTATACTCCTTTTAAAAACTGTGCATAATTACTCCTTTCTTGTCTATATATCACACACTCCCAAAGAATATGATCGGAATTTTCTGTTCCTTTTCCAGACATACATACTTCTGTCTCTCTCCGTCATATTATCTTTAAGTAATCTTCAAAGTTGCCATGATCCGTTAAAAATTGTATTACATAAATATTAGATTCAAAAATTTGGACTTTATTCTAAATCGCCCAACTGGCATGTTTTTCATCCCTTGTCACTATTTGACCATCTTGCCTGGCACTTTTATAGTTCATCTTCCGATCATATTCTTCATTTTTAATTTCCTTTCCTTTGACTATCTGTTTTTTGTGCTTCTTCATGAGTTGACGAAATTTGAGCTTTTGTGCATATAGATCCTCTGGCAATATTCAATTTATTACATTTAATGCCTCTCCACTAACTGTTCTATACGCTCCTGTTCTTCGCAATAAGCATAAACGTTGCAATCTTTCAAGATTCATTTCCACCATTGCTAGCACCAATTTATGTCCCCATATCCGTACCCCATAAAGAAACATTGGTCTCATTGATACCTTATACAGCAGCAGTATTTGCCTTTGTCGTATTTGATAGTGTGTCAATCCTACTCACAACAAATAGTAATAGAAATTCCATAGAAATTGATTATGAACAGCAATCGGAACAGGAACCACTAAACCTCAAACTTTCAGAATTCAGAAGAGGATAGTTCGGATAATTTGTAAATCTCACCCCCGAAACTCTTGTAAACCTTTATTCAAGGAATTAAATATCTTAACACTTCCCTGGATTTATATTTATGAAACAGTCGTGTTTGTAAAGACCGAATTACTGAAGTACCACCCTTGCTTTATACGAAACAGTCTCGTACACGAACACAACACTCGCAATAGTAATAATATTAATCGCCCTAGAGTGTCAACCACTCTTTGCCAAAAAGGACCACATCATTCAGAAATCGTTCTGTATAATTCCCTGCCCAAGAATATAAAAGATATTATGAAATTGAGTCTCTGCAAATCCGCAGTTAAAAACTACCTCCTGTACCAGTGCTTCTACAATGTAAAAGAATTTATTGATTTTAATAAAAGTTAAATCCATCTTGTACTGTATCACGCCATTGCTGTAGTACTTTTTAAATACGTTATAACAGATTCAAAAACTATTTTCTTGCATGTTTGTGTTGTCTCATGGCTCATGTTAATTTAGTTTCATGTGTACTCAACTTCGGCAAGGTTGTGTACATTAATTCTGTAACCCCATCCTGGCCCGGATTTTTCTCCGTTTTTCCTTCGGGTAGAGGCGGATTTCGTATACAGGTTCTGTAGGCTTTGTCTAGGGGCGTGTTTATTGTAACAATAAATCGTGAATTTAGTGTTATTTCAATTCTTATGATTTTTAAACACTATACTCAGAATAATCTATAGTTCGATAATAATTTGTACATGTAAATTTTTTGCGTTAAATTACAAACATATTGACATTCTATTAGTATTATAACCCGTAGCTAACTTTTCATCTTATCTAGGAACTTTTGCTGAAATTTTTGAATCCGCCTCTGCCTTAGGGCCCTTGATTGGAATTGATGGGATGGTCCCTTTCTTGCTTCCGGAGAGTAAATTAGTTTATTGTCCTCCACGTGGTCATACGCAGTTTGTACTGTTTTTTGACAATAAATTTATTATTATTAAACTTGGAAGTATATAGAACAAACAAGGAAGATTGGAACCTAGCCAGGGAGATGATCAATCATACCGGAATCAGATGGGCCGTACATTCATTTAAACCATTTAAATCAGCAGGACCAGGCCAACTGACACCTTCATTTCTACAACAGGGCATTGAATTTCTTATATCCCTGGTGTTTCACATCTTTAGAACCAGTATTGCACTGCGACATTTTCCTACGCCCTGAAGACAAGTAAGTGTGGCCTACATACCTAAACCTGTTCATTACAATAATGATGATGCCCAGGCACTTAGACCGATTAGTTTCTCATCATTTCTTTTGAGAATGACGGAGAAAATTGTTGATGCCTATATTAGAGACTATGTTTTAAATGGTCAACTTTTATATAGATATTAGTTTGCCTGTCAACCAGGTAAGTCTACGAAGATGGCTCTGCTCTATGTTGTAACTAACATAGAAAAGGCATTGCATTAGAAGGGAATTGCCTTAGGTGCATTTTTAGAAATAAAGGGTGCCTTTAACAGAACCTCTACAAGAGCAACATTGAGAGCTGTAGAAGAACATGGAGCTTTAGAAGAACACCATCTGTAGGTGAATGTACTCCATTTTAAAACTTAGGAAAATAGACAGCTGGAGAGACTCTGACTGTATCAAAGACGAGGGGATGCCCGCAGAGGGGAGTTTTATCTCCTATCCTGTGGAGCCTGTTTGTTGATGATCTAACCGGGGAACTGAATCGTAATGACTATTTTACAAGAGGGTACGCAGATGATTTAGCGATATTTATTAATGAAAAAAATTCTGGAACTGACTCAGAGGTACTACAAACAGCCCTTGGGTTAGTTCAACAATGGTGCGACAGATGTAAACTGTGTCAACCAGCAAAAATGACTATTGTACCGTTCACCAGAATCCGGGACTTAAAGGGCCCCTAAGAAACTAAGTCTCGGAGGTGCTATGGTCGCGACCGTCGCAAAGGAAGTAAGAGACCAAGAAATTTAAAGGAAGCGACACACAATAAATCAACACTGGTCGCAGTGGGTTGGGGGGTAAAATGCCCTCCATGACAATGTAATGTAATGTAAGTTTATTATATTTATTTACCAAAATAGAGACTGGCGAAAATAATGAGATCACTTTGTAGGTCATCATCGCATCATCTCGAAAATATAACAAGTATACAACATTAACCTGTATATTATACTGTAAGATTTGATTAATTACAAGTTAATAATCAACTTTATTAAACTAATTTCGATTAGAATGTATTTTAAGCGGATGGTTTCCGCGGCTGTTACGAGTAGGTCGTGAGGAGGGAACGAGAGAAAGTTTTTCAGTCGTTTGGATGGGCGGGAACCACCTCTTTCCAAGAAATAAATTCAAACAGAAGCGGTGCGCAACGCATTTGTTTTGGAAAATAACGCATAGTTTATGGGGAGAGAATACCAGCACAACGGAAATTTACCAAGTATTTGTAAAAGGAATAGAAGGTCACATAAGTTGGCAGGTTTCGAAAAGAAGCGGACGCGGCAAGTAGAAAGGTTTTATGATTTTAAAAGGGATACAATGAGCTACGTAGGTGTGTGAGGGTATGCAACGGCCAGCGCCGGGGCGCGGTCGGCGGTACACCAGATTGTGAGAACTGGAAATTTTAAAGGGATGCATAGCTGTTGAAAATAGAAAGTGAATGAAGTTTGCGTGTTTGTGGTTAAAAACCGCATTGTGTAGACCGCTCACAAACGATTGAAACACCGTTGAGCACAGAAACGTTCAAAAATGCATCGCGTGGGTTGGCCTGGCGCGTGCGCGATCGAGTCAAAATTGACCTATGTGACCCATGTGACGTCGGGGAAGGGATTTTGAGTGTATTGTATGCGTCAGTCACATGATTTTCAAAAACAGATTACGTGGGTAAGTGAAAGACGGACAGAGTAGGAGCCAAGCCCGTTTATAGAACAGCAGAAACGAACTTAGGAGATTACTTTACATTCAGTCGATTTGACGATTACATTACATTACTTTTTTCGATTCAGTCGATTTGAGATTCAGGGACATTCATTCTGAGACGTTCGTTCGGAGAGCTAGTCGGGTATCAGTTCCGGACATTTTGGAACTTTGTGTTGTTTTTTATAATTGCACTTTTCGGATTAGTTGTTTCCGAGTTAACGTTGAGGACTTACGACATTTTCTGTCAACATTCAGTCAATTCGAGTTGCCACGAGGTTGTAGCAGGTCGCTTATCCAACTCTTAGGAGTTATTGGAACCTTTCTCCGGTCGGAAAGTCTCGAAGCCGCTCGGTACCGCGATGTGCAACGGAGTTCCTGGAAATTGCAAACGCAGCAATTCGGAGAATGGACCCTGGAGGGAATGCTGACGTCAAACGCTAGGACGACATCCCGGGGCGTGGAGGTCCAGCTGTGAGGCCGTCTGGGCCTTGGTACCTTTTCCAACAACTAAGACGGATCTATTGTCTTGTCAAGGTATTCCTTAGGTCGGCTGCGTACCGCCTACAAAGGTTAAGCGCAAAGCGAGAAGAGACAGTGCGTCAAAGATAATAATGAACGCCCATGCTCAGAACTTTTGAACTCAGTGATAATTGTTAAATTGGGCATTAACTGGAGATGAGCAATTCTAATTATATTTGTACTTTGTAAGTTTATTATGGTATTCGATTTTAGAAATGGTGTTAAATTATGTAAAGGGTTTGTCTTGTCAACGAAGGTATAAATTTGGCATGAATGGAAATAACGTGTGATTTTTGGGGGTTGTATTTAATGTAATCAAATTTAATGTCATCTTATGTAATTAAAATTGGTAAGTCAATTTGTTTCCATGCGTTTTCCTCCTTAAAGAACCATAGTATGTGTTTTCCCTTATCTGAATAATATAGAACCCATGTGTGAAATTAGTAGAACGAGCTAGCCGAGGAAATCAAGATATTTGAAAGGTGATTGTGAGCCATTACGCTATGTTTTTAAGACGTTTAATTCGCGTTATGTTACAATACATATATTTATACTGGTATCGAACAATGATAATTATCGTGAAAAATCATTTCAGACATGGTAATTTAATTCACCAATGTTAATTGAAACTCATGGATCACAAAAAAAGACAAGAGATTTGATTCAAAACTCAATCTCACAGTTGGTCACAACTTCAAAATGCTTAATCTTGCTTCACTGTTTCAACTTCACACCTTGCGATGATAACCTGCATTGGCAGGTTATCCTGCTATATAACATGCAGGGGCGGAGTGAAAACTAAACCAACACGAACCTACTACCATCTATTGTGTTCCGTCTCAAACATGACTGGTGGCGCTCTCTAGAAAAACTTTGCCCACATGCTACAAACTTCTCAGGTTTTCTCCCTTGTTGCCAGAGAAGCGTAACTGAGGTGCCTGAGCCTCCCACTATCAACATTGACAATGTGAGTTTTGAGAAATTGAATGATTAAAATTCAATCTTTGAAAGCTTGTGAAAACTGAGGGATTTCGATTTGTTTATTTTATTAATATCACTGACCCTAGGCGAGTACTGTTTCTTTTAGAAGGGTGTTGTGTTGTTCTTTTAATATATGTGGATACTCGAAATATGAGATTATGAGCTGTTTTTATAAAGTAAGTGATTCAGTGATTAAATAGTTGAAGCGAGAATTGGATGTATTGTGAACTATTTTTCTTTTTTAATTAAATAATTTTTTAAAAGTGATGTATTAATTTTTGGTTTACTCTGAAATTCTTTTGACTGCTTTTGAATTTTGTAGTGTATAAATATAAAATTTAAAATGAAGAAATCTGATGATTCGAATTTTTAATGTTTTAAAGGAGGTATTTTTATGGATATCGTTTAATAATATGTTTAAAATTGTATTTCTACAGTAACTGTTATGGGAACTTCAACTAGCAGGGTTGGTGATGTGGACTCCAATGAGTACCTAGCACGTTTTGCTAATAAGGAACACATTTCTCCCAATGATCCATTTTGGAATAGACTGCTTTCCTTTACATTTCCACCACCTGCCAGCATGTAAGTTATTTTTCTGTTTATTTAACTGTCGTTCTGATCCAGTCAGATTTTTGTTCAGAGTCAAATAAATGCTTACAAATTCTGTTATTGTATATGAGTTATCTGTTAAGTATATTATACAAATTATGAAAGTATTAGCAGAAATTCAATTAATAAGGTATTGGATTGATGAATGAAGTTCAGTTGAGGAATTGAAAATAATTAATAATTAAGTTTCTTGGACAAGCTAATACCACAAGAGGATACAAAGTTATCTTTTAATATGTATGGATAAGACAGCTACTTATGATGTGTGCTAAATTTTATTGGTGAGAATATGTGATGAAAGAACAATGGTATATAATCTAACATAAGGCCATGACACTTATAGATGATAAAATTAGGAAATAACTTTCAAATGGTACATAAAATACTTTTGGCAAATTATGGACTTTATCAATTGACACATTAAGAAAAGACTGTATTATTTGCAGCATAGATTACTACACCAATAGGAGGATACGTTTTATACAATTTTTCTTTACAACACATATTTCAGTCCATTACCACTGGGAATTAAAAAATCAGAAAATTTAAGTGTAATTTCAACATCAGAATATAAGAATAGATTAACAACTTAATTATAGCATTAGTTTTCTTCGATTTAAAGTTTTTTCAATAGAACAAAGAAATATTTGGGTTTACAGTGGCTTTTGAATTATAGAGTTTTGAATTAACTGAGAGTTGACTGTATTAGAAAGATACTGTGGAAGAAAGAAATGAAGTTACAATGCAGAGATTGCAATTCAAGTTACTGTAGAACCTATCTTAAGTGATCTGGTCGGGATCAAGACCCTTGCTTGTTACCTGTTTGGCCAGTCCAAGGTCCCGGGAAAAGTCAATTTTTGTCCAAAAGGAAAATCACAAATAAACAAGCAAATGAGATGTCAATACAACTCATTTTATTGGTCTGTATGTTTATACATACATAAACTAATACGAAAAAATTGATTCATAGAAACATGTGCACACATTGATTCATTGAGGAATAGAGTGAAAATTATGAGGGGAATCAAATTGGCTAACTCCCTCCCCCTCCTCCATTCTGCACCCCCCCAACTGAAATATATTGCACAACTAACATCACATCACTCCATTTCACTTTCTAGCAAAGGTCTGTCAAACAATCAATGTTTGATCCATGACCTGTCAGCTACTATACCCTGAAAAAGAGACAAAAACTAGTCCATGGGATAGGCCGGTTAACAGGGGTTCTACTGTGTGTGGGACAGACAAAAAGGACAAAAAGATTTTGAGAACAGAACTTCAGTGTAACCTTTCATAACAAATCAGTACATGAATGAGGATCATTTGATGGTTATGGAAAATAGGACATTAGATGCAGAGTATAATTACGCTGCATGTCTGGAATGATACTCATAGGAACCACAATGGGAAATTTATGTGTACATTGGAATATAGAGAAATGATCAGATATTTAATCAATATTATGAAAATCAGGCATACGGATTTTGTTTTTCGCTTTCATATTATAAAATTTTCAATTTTATTCATGTTATTTTACTGGGATACTACCTTATTCATGTAGACATCTGATGAAACACAAAATCCTGGCTGAAATGTCATGTGGTTAAATATAGTCATTGCCTTTAGAAAGTGGTTAAATTTTATAGTTTCCATGTGTCATACATGCTGCAAATTTGCTTGTTGAAATATTTTTATCTAATAACAACCCTTCCTTATGAAATAAATACAAATAAATTAATTGTTGAAAAAAGCAGTTGCAAACTGCATATGACCATGTGGAGGACTATGAACTAATTTACTCTCTGGAAGCAACCAAGGAACCATCCCATCCATTCCGATCAAGGACCCTAAGGCAGAGAAGGATTTAACATTTCAGAACACTCCTGAGATAAGAGTAAACCTAGTTCAATATGTGTTATAATATTAATAGAATACCAATAAATTTGTATTTAATAAAACACCAAAAAGTTATTCCACAATATGTATTATTATAAACTATAGATTAGGGAAATATTGTTTATAAATCATAACTGTTAAAATAACTCCAAATTTGAGATTTATTATTTCAATAGATATCACCCTAGGCAAGAGCCTGAAGAACTTGTATAGAAAAATTGACATTGTACAATTGAAGATATTGGAAGATGGTTAACTTCACCACATTGTATGTTCATGTATTTATTTATTGCTACTTTTTGTCTTTAAAGGCCTAGTAATTGCTGTATAAATGACAACTATTACCCTATCAATGCCCTATTACTTCTCATTTGAGTTATTGGGTCTTTGTTATAAACATTTAAGAATTTTATTTTGGGAAAGTAATGTTGAAAATGAATGAAAATATTACTGTTCCAAGTTGATTGTTGATGGTAACTTCATACATTGGTAATTTGTTTATTATGTGAAGGCAAGAAGTATCTTACCTGAATGAAGTTTGTATGAAGAATGAGAAGGGTGAAAATGTGTATTGTTTCACACACAAAAATTGTTTGTACCCTTTTGTATGGAAGTTATTATTTTTATCTATTTTGGGATAAGTTTTGGTTAAATTTTGCATGATTGTATGTATTCATATTAATGTAATGACTAAATTTATAGGGTAACCTCTTGGTAATGTTCATTGCCATAGTTTTAAATATATTTATTTCTAGAGCTGAAAACCATCGATTAGATGATCAAGTAGCAGCCGTTTGCTGTCGTCTCCTTGTTAATAATCCGAGTTCAGGAAATTTAGGATCTTTACTCCATGTGTTCCTTGGTCGTGCTGGAGAACTACTTGCCTCGGCACAAACAGACAAGTAAGTGTTAGAAAAACTTCTCTTGAATTTCTTTTTCTTTGTAGCTTCAATGCCAATTATAGATAATTGCTTTACACAGGATTTGTGTCATTTGTGTTGCATCTAGTGACAGACTGACAAAATAAATTTTCTGTGATGATTTAATATTTATATGCTAAAATCACTGATATGTTTTATTAACTGTTTGATAAATAACATATTTTATTTTAAAATAAGCTAAGTTATTATTTAAAAAATCTTCTATTCTTGAGAATTTTGCTCTTGATTACTTTCTGATGCCTATGTTTTTGCGAGTGTGTGAAAATCAACAAATGAAGTCTATAAAGCTGGAAAACCATTATAACACAATCTAATGAAACTAATGTCAATATTTTGCACTGATTAATTACCAAAAATAAAACTATTAAAAAATAACAATGTGTCAGCTTTCTTCTTAACCTCTGCAACAAGCACTAAATAATATATGAAAAATAATTAATTCATGGAGCTGATTATCATATTTTAAAAAGTTACTAATTATATACATAAATCTAACAGCAAATTTTTTCAAGTAAAAATTATTTAAACAACTTGCTTTAGTATATATTAAAGAAAATATAATAATGTATTAAATTTTTTATTAATATTTGTTTTATAAACAAATATTTGTTTAATAATAATAAATTTATTGTCATAAAACAGTACAAACTGCGTATGTCCACGTGGAGGACAACAAACTAATTTACTCTCTGGAAGCAAGCAAGGGACCATCCCATCAATTCTGATCAAGGGCCCTAAGGCAGAGGCGGATTCAAAAATTTCAGTAAAAATTCCTAGATAAGATAAAAAGTTAGCTGCGAGTCATAATACTAATAGAATGTCAATATGTTTGTAATTTAATGCAAACATTTAATGTTTCTATGTAAGATTCAATACAAAAACATACCCTCGTCTGAAAAACTCAATTTAAAGTATAATGAAACATGTGCACAGAAATGTTAAGAATGATAAAACTAAAGTAATTGAAGAAATCAAAATAACAATTTATTTGAAGAATTGTTTATATAATTTTAGTCAATCCCAGTAAGTTCCCTTCATAATCACTAACCAATCTTTCTTCAGAAGTATCAACGTAGTATGTAACATTCAGTGGTGGCAGTAAGGATTTGGAGGCTCTCCCACAAGATTTTGCATGGGTCTCCCATCTTTTAAAAAAATTATGCACACAGTATTGAACGTCATTGCAAAAATTTGAAAATAGACTCTCCTGGAGCCAATTATTAGAGATCCGTAGAGATCTCAAAAATTTTTCTTTGGATGATTACAATACTTCCATACGTGTAGTTTGAAAGTAAAAATTGGTTACATAACATGTGTAATTATTCCCAATTATCACATATACATTAAATGAACTTCTAAATTACAGTCAGTATAAAACAATGTATATTATTACTTATTGTAAATATTTATAATTCCACTCAAAACTCTTTGTTTTTTATGATTTATTTAGACATGTTTCACTTGAATATAAAGTAAAATGTTACATTATAGCTCAAAATGTTAGTATAGCAACAATCACACTGTTCCACTGTATTTTGAGTTTTGCTAAACTGAGTTTTTTAAATAAACTCTTCCACTAACTGATCCAAATCGATTTTTCGAGTTTCCTCCTGATTAAGGATTGTCAAGTCATTCAGTCTTGATTGTCTCATAGTATTTCTCAAGTAATTTTAACTTAGAGGTGCTACTCTCTGCTGTTGCCATTGTCACTGGCAGGGTAAGATATAGTTGTTTTGCTGTGATGAAATTGGGGAAGCTACTTAAAATGAAACTGTTTTCTTCCATCAGTATTTAATCAATTTCCCTGACACTTTTCTTTACAATAATCTCTTTAGATAATAAAGATCAGACCAATAATAATTCATCAATTGACTATCCAGTGGTGTCATCAGGGTACTTATTTACTAGAACAATGGCTTCTCTGTTATTTCTTTATCAGCCAGTATTTGGAGGTTTCAGAAATGAAAAGTGTTCTACTATAGTTTGTAAACTAGTAAACATTTTTTTGTAATTAATTTAAGTGTCCAATGATGCATTAAATATTTTGATATTAATTGACTTTAGAGGATTGTAAATTCTCTAGTTTGTTTATGCTGATAGTTTGTCAAAAAAGCGATTCACAGTTCTCTACGTTTTTGTTTTAGTTCAGTTGGTATATTCCATATATGTGCCCATTGTTCTGATTCACTCAAGAGTGGTGAGAAATTTGCCATTAAATGTTGTAATTTATCAAATGTTCGGTTCATAAAGAAACTGGGTTTGTCAAGATCCACTGTCTTATTTTGTAAAATTTGTGGGACTGTATTTATATTGTAAGTGGGAATTGTACTTGGGAGTTATCATTAGGATAAGTTCCAAGGAATTAAGCTGTTTCCTAATGACTACAGCTTCATCCACATCTTGTTTCTTGTGACTAAACAATATGATTCCTGTAAGACACTTCATTACATCCTGGAAGTTGGTTTGTAGTGTAAAAAGGCAATCATGTTGTGAAGTTCACCTTGAAGCACTTTTTTTTTAGATTTATTTATTTTTGACGATTCTTCTTAAAGGATTTTACTGAAAGCTTGCCAATGAGGTAGACTTACCCTGAGGAAAACACATATTTGATGAACTAAGTCCACTCAATTGAGCATAATTGTAAATTATGCTTTAGGTTACATATATGATATCGTTAATGTGTGTATGATTATACATTGAGGATTATGACAGTAATATTAAATTTAAGAAATTAATTTTTGGTTTCAAGACGAAGTACAATTTGCAGATAGGAGTTATGATAATTGTTTAATATAATAAT
The DNA here is from genome assembly GCA_002313205.1 of Laupala kohalensis. Classification (NCBI taxonomy): domain Eukaryota; kingdom Metazoa; phylum Arthropoda; class Insecta; order Orthoptera; family Trigonidiidae; genus Laupala; species Laupala kohalensis. The sequence continues at coordinate 251,960 of NNCF01127935.1, read as the reverse complement.
GTTTTGGTTTAAGATAGAATTGTGTATAAAATGTATACATGTTTAAAATTGTAATATATGCAGTGTTTTATAATAAAAATTATATTTATTCTTAGAGAATATTTGTATAATAGAATGTATTTTGGCACAACTGTGGCATCACATGAGTCACATGTGATGCAGTAGTATTCAATGTCAGTATTGTGAGTGTACGTATGAAAGGTGTATGAATAATAATAATAATAATAATAATAATAATAATAATAATAATAATAATAATAATAATAATAATAATAACAACAACTTTGTCCGCGTCGTGAACACGGTGTCAGCGTGATTGCTCGTCATCCCGGGTTCGATGCCCGGGCGGGGCAAGATAAAATTTGTAGCTCTTTGTATCCATGTTCCAGTTTAATTAGCTGGGATTTACAAAGAGTCCGACCTCTGCGACTAACAACCGCAGTTGTAATGCTCGGATACAGTGGTCTGGATCATATCTAGACGCTGCCCCGATGTCGGTTATTAAGACGAGTCTAGTGAGTAAACTCAAATCAATAACTGAGCCTTACTGGTACTCGTCTTTCATGGTCCTCGTTGGCCGAAACGAAAATACATACATACATACAATAAAAACTTTTTCGAAAACACTGACAAAATTCACTGACTTTTTCGAAAACACTGACACCTTACCAACAACAAAGGTAGAAGAGCAACCAAACCATCAGCAAGACCTCTAATATAACTAAAAACAAAATACACATCAACAGAGGAATATTTCAAGGGAATTCAATCAGTTGATTACTTTTTTGCTTAGCTTTAAACTCTTTATCTACGAAATACTATCCTCAAACAACAAGGGAAGAGTTTAGGATTCAATATCAAGAACAGAAATGTCGAATACTACGTCACACAGTTAATGTACATGGATGTCACATAGTTAATGTACACAGTCTCCGGTTTCTTTAAGCCAAACGCTCGTTTGGCTGAAGTTATTCGAGAACTGGACACTTACACTAAAAAACTCACTGAGTGGGACACAGTAATCATCATAGGTGGGCAGAACGATATCAACTTGGGTGGACATTTCAACGCGTCTGAACATCTACAGAAACTAAAAATGGCCTCCCTGCACACAAACATAGTGCTCTCTAGCCTACCTCCACGCTTCAACGTTCCACAAATAAACCACGAAATTAACCTGGCAAACATCTCCCTAAAACATCACCTGGTAGACACAAAAATCACATTTTTTGATTTGCATCCACACCTGACTGCCAAGGACTTTACCCAGCACGGTTTACACCTGAGACCGTCTGGGAAACAGCACTTCGGTTCTCTCCTAGTTTCACATCTGACCTCACATCATCCACCTGCTCCATTACCTCCTCCTGCACGTACC
>NNCF01127935.1:164903-249051 GCA_002313205.1 Laupala kohalensis | reverse complement strand
GGGAATCATCAGCTCCTTAAAAAACAAATTTTCACGAGGCATAGATGATATACCTGAGTTTATTGTTAAATCTTCGTCCCACGCTATATTAAATCCACTCGTAAATATTTTTAATAGTTCTTTATCGGAAGGGGTGTTTCCCAACATATTTAAGAGAGCTAAAGTGAAACCTTTACACAAGAAAGGTAACAAACTTAATATTGGAAATTACCGACCAATATCTCTACTACACACTTTCTCAAAAATCCTAGAAAAAGTATTCTATATGCGTCTTCTATATTTTTTATCAAAATATAACATTCTCTCTGACGATCAACACGGTTTTAGGAAATCCTTTTCCACTACAAGCGCCATATTTTCCTTCTTAAACGATGTTACCACATCTCTAGACAGTGGAGAAAATCCTCAGGGTGTTTTTCTTGACTTATCCAAAGCATTCGATGTCATCGATCACGGAATTCTCCTTACCAAATTGCATTCTTTAGGCATTCGTGGACTTCCACATCAATGGCTAACTTCTTATTTAAAAGATAGATATCAACAAGTAGAAATATCCTATACTAAAAATAAAATACTTGAGCGTTGTCTTTCAGAAACAAAGCCACTTACTTGCGGAGTACCCCAAGGATCAATTCTCGGCCCTATACTCTTTTTATTGTATGTGAACGACATGTCATCATCCACATCAGATTGCAAAATGGTTCTTTTTGCTGATGACACTAATTTACTATGTAAACACGCCAATGCTCAAAAAGTTTTGTCTAACCTTTCGACTTGGTTCCATGCAAATCGTCTCATTGTAAACACTGACAAAACAGTGTCTATGTCATTTCACAATAGTATCACAAAATCTTTACCCCAGGTTTCTCTTTCTTTAAACGGAACACAATTAAAAACTGTTACAAATACAAAATTCTTAGGTCTCCATATTCAAGACAACCTCAAATGGAATTGTCACATTGACAATCTTAATTCCCAATTAAGCAAATTGTGTTACGCATTCCGAATCTTAGTTAACGCAGTTAGTCCACGTATTTCCCGTTGCGTATATTTTGCAAACGTTTACTCCCATTTACGTTACGGCATTACCTTCTGGGGTAATTCCGGTCAGAGTATTCAAACTTTCAGAATTCAGAAGAGGATAGTTCGGATAATTTGTAAATCTCACCCCCGAAACTCTTGTAAACCTTTATTCAAGGAATTAAATATCTTAACACTTCCCTGCATTTATATTTATGAAACGGTCGTGTTTGTTAAGACCGAATTACTGAAGTGCCACCCTTGCTTTATACGAAACAGTCTCGTTCACGAACACTATACACGCAATAGTAGTAATATTCATCGCCCTAGAGTGTCAACCACTCTTTGCCAAAAGGGACCATACCATTCGGGAATCGTTCTATATAATTCCCTGCCCAAGAATATAAAAGATATTATGAAATTGAATATCTTCAAATCCGCGGTTAAAAACTACCTCCTGCACCAGTGCTTCTACACTGTAAAAGAATTTATTGATTTTAACAAAAGTTAAATTCGTCTTGTGCTTTATCACGCCATTGCTGTAGTACTTTTTAAACAACTTATAACAATTTCAAAAACTATTTTCTTGCATGATTGTGTTGTCTTATGGCTCATATTAATTTAGTTTTATGTGTACTCAACATTGGCACGTTTGTGTACATAAATTCTGTAGCCCCATCCTGGCCCGGGTTTTTCTCCGGTTTTCCTTCGGGTAGAGGCGGATTTATCATACAGGTTCTCTAGGCTTTGTCTAGGGGCGGGTCTATTGTAACAATAAATCGTGAATTTAGTGTTATTTCAATTTTTAAGCACTATACTCAGAATAATCTATAGTTCGATAATAACTTACATGTAATTTTTTGCTTAAAATTACAAACATATTGACATTCTATTAGTATTATAACTCGCAGCCAACTTTTTATCTTATCTAGGAACTTTTGCTGAAATTTTTGAATCCGCCTCTGCCTTAGGGCCCTTGATCGGAATTGATGGGATGGTCCCTTTCTTGCTTCCGGAGAGTAAATTAGTTTTTTCCCCTCCACGTGGTCATACGCAGTTTGTAGTTTTTTGACAATAAATTTATTATTATTATTATTGATGACATCAAAATTTACGAAAGAAATGTAGAAAGTCTGAAAATGATCTTGAAAATCATGAATTTAGTATAGATAAATGTAAATTACAAAACCTTTATCATGGAAAAATTAGAGAGACAATACTGTGTACTACAGTAAGAGATCAAGATATAGAACAACTAGAACCTAATGATCTGTACAAATACTTCGGTGTAATGCAAACAAAAAAACAGAACACACTAGTCAAAGAACACATCACTAAAGAATTCATGAGAAGGATATAAATAACAAAAAGTCACTTAAATTCAATTAACCTGATGAAAGCAATAAACTCATTAGTCATCCCCATACTATCCTACTCCTTTGGAGTAATAAAATGGTTCATCTGGAAAATTTAGAGAGGAAAATCAGAACCACAATGACAAGAAACAACAAACACCATCTTATATCAGAATTAGAACGAATGTTCATCCCACGTAACCAGGGCGGAAGAGACATCATACCAATCAAAGACCTCCATGAAAGACCAAAGTACATCCTCAATAAGTACATCCTCAATAAGTACATCCTCAATAAGGAACAAAGCGTACACCTCATCACTACACCAAGCAATTACAACCAGCGATTAAAACTATTCACCCTGTCACCTGAATAAGTCTCTACCCCAACCAATACAAGAAACTAGAATGACAACCTGGCAAGGTAAACCATTACACGGGAACTACCCCAACCAACTGACAACAGCAAAATAAGTAAAATACAATCAGTTAAATGGTTAATGAATGGCAAATTATTTCCAGAAACAGAAGGCTTTATAGTAACAATGCAAGACGGCATCACACCATCCAGAAACTACAGGCAAATAATCCTAAAAGAAACCGGAATTACAGATTCATGTCGCCGATGTAACCAAACCAAAGAAACTCTCGAGCATATCATTCGAGGTTGCACATAGTTGACCAAAAATGATTACAAAAGTAGACACCACAACACGGGGAAATAATAAATCTGGAAATTGCGAAAACACTTAACTGCGTTAAGAATCCCACACCATACCTCAACCAGTCCTGCAAGATGAATTTGAAGTCAAATATTCTATACTGGGACAGAAGCATTCTCACTGACCTAACAACAATTCACAACAGACCTGATGTCACCATTTGGAAAAGAAAAGATTCAAAAGTGTATCTCATCGATATTTCTGTCGTAAATTACAACAATCTAGAAAAAACAAAGAATGACAAAATATCAAAATACCAAAAACTAGCCTTTGAAGTAAAAAAACTCTGGAATGCTCAAGAAGTGATCATAGTGCCTATCATTTTATGTACCCTAGGACTAGTACCCCAATCCCTGGTCGACTCCATTACAAAACTCAAAATCAACACCAGTATAATAAGCAGACTGCAACACAGCGTCCTTCTGTCCTCAGTCCACGTTACCAGAAAGTTCTTGGACCTGAAATAGATTCTTCACCCCAGCAGAACTTGATTTAATAATCCACTGCTGAGAGAAAAACCAACTCAAGTTGAGAGAACTATAATAATAATAAAGGTGGCAGAAATCCAACCCCACGTTCGATACAACAAATTTGCTTTAAGTCTCATGTGTCACCCGGATAGTACACGAACACCTGTGTACATAACTGACTAACGGGACCCTGGTAACCTGGCGAATGGATAACTTCCTTCACTAGTGACAGCTGATTTCCAATAAGCGAAGCCAAGCCTCGGACTCATCGGCCAAAGGGTCTGCAGCCGATGCGACTAGACGACACTCTAGTGATGCTGGTGGCAGTCGTGGATCAGCGCAGAGGATGGAATCACGGCAACCAAGCGAGCGGATACTCGAAGATACCCAAGGTAGCAACAGCAGCGCCTTAGATCTACGCTGCATCAGCGGGGAATATTTTGCAGGAAACACAACCTGCAACCACTGCCGCTGGTCTACCGAGAAAGCGTATCAAACGGTCAAATGAAATGAACAAGGAAGTCATGAGCCTACGTTACCTTATTACGAAAATGGAAACTGATATGACTATGTTAAGACCGACACTTTTACGCGAGTTTGTGGATAAATTTCCAGAGCTTGCGCCAAGACTAACGGAACAGAACTTAATTGATAGGAAGAGAGCAATCATGATAAAACTTCTATCAGAACAAGAAATTGAAAGAGTTAAATGTCAGGTGTGCTGCCATCTACAAGTGGAAGCAGGGTCATCCATCTGCATTGGCAATATTGCCGAGTACTGTTGGGTCTTTAATAACTGAACCTGATGCCAGTATACAGAATTACGATCAGAACTCAGAGTTACTGCAACACCTAGAGCTAGAAAGCCAAAGAAGACCTGAAAAGTACGCTGACCTGTGTGGAAAAGCAGAAAGTTACTTTCATCAGGCAATGGAAGAGTGATATGGGACAGACCCATGTCTTCGGCCAAGAATTCCTGGGACACTTCTGTAAAACTAAGCATAATAACTTACCACATTCACTCCGAACTCATACCGGAAACATTGGCAGAAAAAAATGGACTTGAGCAAGTGCAATTCATCACATACTGTGCAGTTGCTATTGTGAAAGCTGTTGGAAGGAAAGTTATACTGTATGGAAGCAATAATCAACGGCGTAAAAGAGCACATTCCCCTTGGGAGCAGCGCCTACAAAACAATATCAAAAGTTTACGATGTGAGATACGTCGACTTACACAGTACAAGACTGGTTCGACATATACGGTTCAAATAGACTGGTTCGACATATACGGAAGATTATTCAACCACACCAGATAACTGACTTGGACGATGAAAAGACGCTGACGGAAATTATTGACATACGGGTTCAGAAGCTAGCAGTGTGTGTCAAAAGGTTGCGTCGATACAAAGAGAGAGAGAGAGAGAGGAAAGGAAAACAAAACCGTTTTCTCTCTCTCACAATGAGAAGAAGTTCTACCGTGTACTAGAAGGCCCTGCTATAAATAATCTAGATGCGGGACTAACAATAGAAGCAGCAACTGAGTTTTGGGCTAATCTGTGGGAAAACTCTATAGAACGTGATGCACAGGCTAGTTGGATAGAGGATGAAGAGAAATTGGCTGAAAAATGGAGGGGGAGACGTAACTACTGAGGAAGTCGCAGTAATTGTAAGATCAACACAAAACTGGAAGACTCCTGGTTCTGACGCAGTCCAGAATTACTGGTACAAGAGGCTTGCAGCAATACATGAGCAATTGCAAATGCATTTTCAAGATTACTGCATCAACTATCTGAAGCCCCTGGGTGGCTATTTAGGGGTGATACATTTCTGCTCCCTAGAGGTGATAACTCCGCAGATCCATCAAAGTACACACCTGTTACTTGTTTGTCGACCTCAAATAAAATATTTGTCAGTTATTAAAAAACGTATTTATAGTCGTGAAGGAAACGAGGTACTTTCAGAAGAACGGAAGCGGTGCAAGCTATACAGCCAGGGTTGTAAAGACCAAATAGTAATTGATTCAATTATTGTAAATAGTGCGATCAAAGGGCAGAGAGATTTACACATGACATACATTGACTATCAAAAAGCCTACGATCCAGTGCTTACGCTCCTGCTACGATCCTGCGATCATACGTTCTTAACTGACATTCACAAAATATATAAATGTGATCCAGCGATTGTTAATTTCCTCATTACGTGCATGCTTCAGTGGAAGGTGAAAATTCAAACATCTGACAGGGAATTTGATGAAAATTCCTTGCTATAAATATGAGCCTGCACCTGTTATCGACAACCAGAACATGAAGTTGTACTGGGACAGAGATTCGAACAGATGTTACCATACCAGCTAATCGCCCTGATATCGTGTTGGTAAATAAAAGTAGGAATGAGGTGCATATTATTGACATACTTGTAGATATCCCAATCACTCACAGCATCAGTGCTACCTACAATACCAAGATCAGCAAATATAAAGACTTGGCGGATGAGATAAAGATACTTTGGAGGGTAGAGAAAGTCACTATCCAACCCATAGTAATTTCGGCCACAGGCATGGTTTCAAAATTAACTAAGTTTCAACTTGAGGCACTAGACACTGGAAAGATGGTTGTTGCTCTACAGAGATCAGTAATTTTGGACATCTGTCATACAGTGAGGAAATTTTTAGCAGAAGAGCTTGACTAAAACTAAGAACTGAATGAGAATAAACACGCTCGGTACTTGCTCACCGGAGCTGTGCGTGCGAACCTAGCCACAATATCACCTGTGGGAGGTGAATATTTTCCCCCGCGTGGGAGAAGTGAAAAATTAATAATAATAATAACAACCTGTATTGGACACAAATAGATTCACTTTGTAGTATGACAGATCTATAATTACAGAGAGATGTCCCTAACAATAGACCCGACGTGATAAAAGGCAGAAAACTGCGTTTTTGATTGACATAGTTGTGCCAAACACATGTAATATTGAGAAAACTAATTGAAAAGAAAACCAAGTATGTGGACCTGAGTAACGAATTCAAGAGGATCTGGAAGCTCGATAAAGTGTGCATTGAGCCAGTTTTGTCAGCCACTGGTGTAATACCGAAACAGTTGCACGAAAACCTTTATATTTTTGACTTGAATAAGAATATTTATATACTAATGCAAAAACCTGTCATTCTCAATACTACCAACATTGTAAGAAAGTTCTTGAGTGATATATAGACGGTTATGCTTGGCTCTGTAGCCCGTATTTTGTCTTATACCAGCAGCAATGCTGAGGGAACAAACAAAATAATAACTACAATAATAAGAAAAATCTGCATGAGAATGTCGATGGATTATGTAGAGCATGCCACACCTGCAATGAAACAATCCATCACATTATTTCGAGTTGCCAAGTACTCGCCCCTCTGGACTACACCTGCAGACATAATCAAGTGGCCAAAATAATTCACCAATAGCTAGCTAAAACTTTTACTTGTTTGAAAAGGTTACCCTCTCTTATAAATTCGATCGACCATCTGTCTTGGAAAATTGAAATGACACTTTGTACTGGGAGTAGCAAATCATTACAGACAAAACAGTAGATCATAACAAACCAGACATAATATTAATAGATAAATTTAAAAGAAAAACTTATATTATTGATGTAGCTGTTCCTTCCACTAATAATTTAAAAAAGTCAGAACAAACAAAAATTCAAAAATATCAGGCACGTACGACAGAAATTCGAAGATTTGGAAACAAAATGAAGTATTAGTTATTCCCATCATAATTTCAGCAACTAGAGTCATTTGCAAAACACTGAAAGGGCATCTTGCAAAATTGCCATTGACCAGAAATGTAGTGCCAAAAATGCAGAAATCCATTATATTACAAACATGTCACCAAAGAAGGAAATTTCTTAGTCTCGACTGAGACCAAATATTACTTCTGGCTTGGCGTATAAGCCCGTCCCAACTACCTGTTTGAACAGGAGAAAAAACAAGTGCACAAAAATAATAATGGCCAATATACCACAAGGATTACAGCTGAAGGTATTAATAAAGGAGTCTCATTTTCATGGCTAAGAAATGGTAACCTGAAAGGAGAAACGGAAGCTATGGTTACTGCTATTCAGGACCAAGCAATGAGATTCAGGAACTACGAAAAAATGATATTACGTCAGGACACAGATGGCTTATGCCGACTATGTAGAGAGAAGCATGAAACAATCTATCATCTAGTTTCAGGATGTCCCATTTCGGCTAAGAATGAGTATTTGGTAAGGCATAATAGTTTATTCATATATACGTTGGCGCATATGTAAAGCTTTCGGGTTCACTGTGAAAGAAAACTGGTATGAACACGAACCTAGTTCTGTGGACTCCAATGAGAAAGCCACAATCCTCTTGAACCAACCAACAAATAGTGACAGGACTATCAATGCATGTAGGAGGGTAAAGAATGTCTTTTTATTGATGCCTCTGTTCTGACGATATAAATATTGTGAGCAAAGAGGCAGAAAAACTGCTGAAATATAAAGACCTGACTATTGAATGCCAAAGAATGTGGGGAATGATGTTAAAAGTCTGCCCTATTATTATCGGAGCCACGGGAACAGTGAGCAAATATACAGAAGACAATCTTCAGAAAATTCCTGGAAAGACCTATCTGAGGTCCAAAAAATAGCGATTCTGGGGACGGCTTATATTATCCGGAAAATGTGCACTTCAGAAAATGTGCACTTAGGAGACGCAGCCTAAGGAAAATGGAACTTCCTTGAACGCGTTCGGAAATACCAGCTATGCTGAGAAATAAGTTCAAAACAACAACAACAATAATAAGAATAATAATCAATTAGCGACTAGAAGAATTGAGGCAAATTGGTAGGAAAACTAGAAAATTACTAATTCTACATGGACACATCACCCAAAAGCTGATATTGATAGACTACGTGCCAAGAAAGAAAGGAGGACGGGGTTTAATACAGATAGAAACAACATTCAAAATAGCAATTGAAAACCTACACAATTTTGTCTACCAAAGTACCAATGACCCTTATCTCAGACTCTTAAAGACGTGTGACCAACAAAGAAATAATATAAATTCAATTAAGAAAAATGCATTAAAATATAGTAAATTCATAGAAAGAACAAGCAGCTGAAGACATCTCAATTGAAGACAACCAATCAAATTTCAGGGCGAAAATAAAATACACAATTTTTGACATGGAGAAGTAAACCTATGCATGGACAGTCAATACGCAAGATGGAAGAGAAATCATAGACTGAGAAAAGTCATTTAATTGGTTGACAGCAGGTCATTTCAGGGAAGAAACGGAGAGCCTCCTTGTAGTAGCACATGACCAGGTCTTCAAAACAAGATATTATGGGAAACATATCTTGAAAGAAAATATAGACAGTAAATGTCTGCTGTGCCAACAGTTTGAAGGAACGATAAATCATATAGTTTCTGGCTGTCCAATACTGGCAAAAAATGAATACATACACCGCCACGATGTTTGCAAAATTGTTCACTACAGAATCTGTAAAGTATTCAAGATGTAACCGACAAGTGGTGTTTAACACAAAACACAAAATATCTGCAAGAAGACAGCGAATCTCGACACAGCGCCCGCAGCTGCTATCCCGGAGCAGGTTTTTAACAAGAATGAATATCAAGAATATCACTTCAAAATAAAAAACACACCTATTGAAGCAGAATTAATCTCATTGGTTTCTCGTAAAAAAACAGCCTCGAAACAAATGAATGCCATCGTCCTTCGACGAAGGGCGATAGCTGCGCCCTCTGTGAAAGGAATTCTGAAAATATTTCCTTCGAGAACGAATAACCTTGCCCGGTCACTGGCGCGCCCTGGTGGCGTAAGTTTAAACTATCCCTTTGCGAGGGAGTAGCAGCTGTGATATGATTCACTGTTCCAGCGACGGCCAACAGCTTACTGAAGAATATACAATATCTTCAAGGCGGGAATGTTAATTTTGCAGAACTACGCTTGCGCAGAACCCACCTGCAAACGAGAGTTGACTGATCGCTTCAGGTGCTTTCAATCCGTTACCTGCACGATCATTTCGAAACAAGTGGTATGAACATAACCCACAACCAGTTACCACCAAAGATGAGGTAACTGTCATTTGAAACCAGCAAGTAGTAACTGATAGATCAGTAGCTGCTAACAAATCTGATATAGTGCGAAACAATAGAGACAAAACTTGTCGATTAATAGATATTGCAGTGCCATAAGATATGAATATATCACAAAATGAAGCTGAAAAAGTAATAAAATACAGACTTAAAAATAGAAATTCAGAGAATGTGGAAAATGAAAACAGACATCATACCAGTAGTAACAGGGGTATTAGGAACTACCAATAAAACAATAGAGCAATATATACCGAAAATACCAGGAAATCTAAATCTAAATGAAATTCAAAAAAAAAACCAGTTGGGAACTGTCTATATCCTAAGAAAAGTATTGTAGCTGCTATATGGATTATATCCAACCCTAGAAATGTGGTTTATTCTTGGTTGGAAGAAAGATATGGACATTAGCTGAGATAAAAATACACAACTGCAAATGGGCAGATCTTACCTGGTGGCCGAATATAATAAAAGACAATAAAAATACAAAAATGCATATGACAGAAAACTGAAATTAAAAATTGTTAAATAAATCATTTAACTATATGATTAAACTAATAATAAAGTGTTAAATATAAAACATTTTACCCTGAAATATCTAAAATAGTGATAGAAACTTATTGCATATTTTATTGCGCTGATGACACGAACACTCGATTTACACCCTTTCGTACACTTCACATTTCCCTTCCCTCCTTTTCTAAATCACACTTTTCTCTCATATCAGTCCACTTCACTACCCACTATCGCTATCTTCCCATCTACACTAACGCACCCCTTCTTCCAGAACTTGCGTATCCTTATTAATTTGTCTGCTACCCTTTCCGTATAGCGTTTTTGAATTTAAGAGAGGTTGCTGAGCCGGATAGCGCTCCCACGACATCGGCAGGCAAATTGTTCAGTCTCTAATTGATCTACTGAGATACGAGTTTCTATGTCTTTTTTGTTTCCATTCGCGAATTTTGAAAATGTTATATTTTCTACCCAATCTGGTCGGTTTTTCTAAACGCTCTTTGACATCCCGCCATGCTGGTTCGTTTTTAAGTGTACTGAACAGACATCCCAGTCGCGCTCTTTTTCTGCGAATTTGGAAACGTTCTATTTTTATGTAATTATTCGCATTATTACCCATGTTTGTGAATTTAATCGCTTTTTTAATGATTTTTTATAGTTCTTCTATTTGATATTTTTATATGGATCCCATCCTACCGATGCATAATCTAGTAGAGGCCTAACAAGGGCTGTGCATGCTAATTATTTTGTCGTCAGATTCCTGCCTTTCTTTAAAATTCGTTTAAAGAAATTTACAGACTTCCAAGCTTTTTGTGCATTACTTAACCTGGTCAGACCACTCTAAGTTATTCTTAAACATGATACCCAAATATTAGCGGGAATTTACTTCCGGTATTGAATATGAACTGATTTCATAAGACCAATTTTACCTTCAGCGGGTACGAGAGAAATTTCTTCTTCTCTGAATTTATTTTCATTTGATTCATAGTTACCCATTTATGTATTTCATCAAGGTCTCGTTGCAATGTTACCCTGTCTTCCGAGTTATTTATTGTTCGGTAAATTATAGTCATCTACGAATAATCTAATATTTGAACTAATTTTCTCGGACAGGTCGTTGATAAATGCTGTAAATAGCAAAGGTCCAAAACGCTGCCTTTTGCCTTTCCTGATGTGTCGTCTACTTCTCCCGATAGTACTGTATTTCCGAAACCCTAACTCTTAGCTTCCGATTGTCTAGAAATTCACGGATTTACTCTATCACCCTTCTACCTATGCTAGTATTTGCGATTTTCTGAATTAATAAATTATGAGGTACTAATTCAAACGCTTTTGAAAAATCTATTGCGACTGCATCGATGCTCTGTCCCTTGTCTAACGCGACTGTGATGTCCTGACATAACGATATTATTTGGCTTTCTCACGAGTACCCCGGTCGGAACCCATGTTATTTGTAGTGTTCCATTTTGTTCCATTATATTACAACCGATGTAAAGGTCAGTGGTCTGTAGTTTGATACTAAAGTTTTACTACCTGACTAGTGTATCGGAACTATGATCGCATTCTTCCAGTCTTTTGATATTTGCATATTATTAATTGAAATTTCAAAAATGCTACTATCGCTTCTCCTCCTAACTTTAAAATATCTGTGGTAACCCCGTCTGAACCTACCGATTTTTTTTCTTTAGGTTTCTGAGACGTTTTCTTATATGACCCGCTCTGACTCGAAGGGAATGATATTCTAAGTTACATTCTATTGTTGTGACTTCAAAATTATCTGTAAACACTGACGCGAAGTATTTATTGAATAGATTAACTTTCTCTTTAGATTTATATACTTCTGAATTGTTATTTTCCGAATCTTTCAATTCAGGCACTCTCTCTTCCCCTAATATTTCTGACATATCGGTAAAACCTTTTTGCCGTCCTTTTCCCTGCCTAAAATACCGTTAAGAAACTTATTTTGAGCTAAGATTTTCTACGTATTTAATTCTTTAGATAAAGTTTTGAATTTACTTTGTAGTGTTGTTTGCTTTGCATTGCGTCCCAACCCTTGCCTTTCTTTTAAGTTTCCTAAGTTTTGGGGTGTGATATTCTGGATATGAGTTTCATTTAATTGTTTTGGTGAGAACGAATAGTTTTGTTGCGCCCATGATTAACAGTCTGAAATTTCTCCTTATTTCTTCAAAGTTCCCCCCTTCTAACGACCACATATTGTAATTATAAATAAACATAAATGCAATATAAGAATTCTTGAATTGCATTTATGTTCGCTTTCCCGCAATTAAATATTTTTGTCACTGGAATTTTTTAAAAAGTGAGTTGCCCATTGTAACTCTAGTGAAAGTGCTTTGTGGTCATCTGGTTTTACCGCGGATGAGAGAAATAAATCATCGGGCTTAACGAGGAAAACATCCAGTAAAACGTTCCCCCTAGGCGCTGGTGTTACCTGTGTTAACACCCCTTCCCATACCATGCCGTTCGCATCAACTTTTCTTTCCCATCTTACTTCTGGAAAGTTTAGGTCTCATCCGATTATTACGTGACTCCTTAATGAATATATGAAGAATGAGTTCTTTAATTTTCTCAAGTATTCCTCTATCTGTATCCGGTGCTCGATATGCTGCGACTTTTAAATTTGTTTTCGCAGTCTTTGTTTTCCATTTGAACGCCTAACAATTCATGGTAACTATCTGAAAATATTAAAGAGCTCTTGAAAATATTTTTAGTACGAATAAAAACCCCTCCACCTATTTTATTTTTTCTGTTCCTTCGATAAATTGCATATTCTGATCTAAACATTTCTGCATCAATGTTTACTACAAGCCACGTTTCTGTGCCTATAACTATGTGCGGGTATCGAACAAGTCTAATAATGTGTCAAACTGTAACATTTTATTTTTGATACTTCTACAACGTGCAGCAGCCGCAAAAAACCCCTATCTTGCCCAACAACCCCTACTGTAGTCGCCAGAGCTTTCTCCCTCGCCGGCATCACCGAGTTATTCGCCGCCGTTACCGCCTCTGTCGCCGCCGTAGCCGCGTCTCTGGCCACTGTCACCGCCACCGTCAAAACTTCCATCGTTACTTCATCCCCTTCCTCCCACCGACTTTGAATCACCCGCCCCTTCATCGCCGTTGACGCGTCACCAACCACCATCGCCTTAGTTGCTCTGTTCTTCGCCGGCTCCGATATGGTTAGTCAGTCTCTTGCGCAACTTTCCCGCATTCTTGAAAACAACTTACCTAGACTGGTTGCACCGCGGCGATTTATGTGCAAGCCGTCGCGTACAAAGTCCTTTGTATTTATCCAGCAATTTGGATCCACAGTCTTTTCGCCTAACATTTCTTCTACAGTTACAAATTATTTTGAAATATTTGAAATTCGCCTCCAATAACCGTTCTTCTAATTAGCACTCTGCTTATGTATATATTAGAGTTTGCGAAATTTTTCATCGCCGCAACAGTTGAGTCAAACATCTCCCTCATAATATTATCATTGTTGAAATGTAATGTCATTTGTTCCTACGTAAATAATTGTTTTTGGTGTTCCTAATTCTCTATTTTTTATAACTTGCTGCAATTGTTGAATCCGAATTCCCGGAAAAATTTCACGTCCATCTTTTCGTCCTCCTCTCCCGTGTCTGACTATGGAATCACCAAGTACTAAGCAGTCCTTAGTTGCTTCATTGCTCTTAATTTGTTCATTGGGTTGCTGTTTCGAGCTGCCCTCTTCATTGTTTCCTCTTTTCCATCTCTGACTTTCAATAGTCGTCTCAAATTCGCATTTTCTCGTTGGAGCTCATCAATTTGCTTGTTAGCGATTTGCAATTTTTTTCTAACATTTGAATCTTCTCCGAGTTCGATTTTTCTCTATTTTGATGCACTTTTCACATTTCCACTTTCCTTAGCCCGCCACTTTCCTTTTCACGCTGCTACAACTGTAGTAAAACTATTTACCATGTACCTCACATTGTGTCCCCGAGCTCAGCTTCCTGTCGCAGCCGCTGCACATTATCAACAGCGTGGATTCGCTGTGAGTCGTGCAATTAGGACCTGGATTCGGCTCGATTCCACCAATTAATAGCAATACTGTTATAATTACCTCACTTAATCTCCCGCTGTCATTAGGGAGTCTTCTTTTCATCCATCTTGCTATCCCTGTTTCCTTACATTACTAAAGCTTGCGGCCCAGGTCCCCACTCGCGCCCGGTAGCTTTCCAGAGAACAACCCATCGCGTAATCGCTTTACTTAGAGCTCCACTCAAGCACATCTGCATCCAATGACCGTCACTAAAGAACTGTCCATCATCAGGCTAAACTGTCACCAGGCTGAAGACAATAGAAAAATTACAATAAAACATTCTTGAGAGTAGTAAAACTATAATAATAAAATTAAGAGTGTATTTTTGAATTGACTGATTTGTTGAATGGAAATATTTTGAAAAAGAGAGATGTGAGAGGAGAAAAAAGAATAAAGAAAACTGAACACATACCGGAATACTGAGGGTGTTGGAAAACTGCAAGAAGTCAGAGACGGTGAACGACTTTTATTCTGCTGGTTTGCAGATGGGTGGAGGTAAGGGGAGGGGTCACGGGAATTGAAGAGAACGGTTAGTATTCTTAATTTAATAGTATTCTTAATTCGAAATTGCTAATATCGATACCTATTGATTGAGAAAATTTGAATTATTGTGTATTGCGAGTTGAATATGTAGTAGTACTTCTAATTTTATAAGTGTGTGATGGAAATTTTCAATATCTAAAATATTTATATTCGTGACAATGTCCGAAGCACAATGTACATGAATGACATGTGCGGTAAAATATGAGTTGTTGATGGGAGTTTTGAAAGCAGAAATATGTTCTTTAATTCTTTTGTCGAAACTAGTATAGTACAATTAGCCCTCAAAATCACTAAACCCAAACATTCAAAGAGAAAAGTTCTAACCCACGCCAAATTGTTCTATACCTTCCTCTTAGTAAGTACTAAAATGTTACACCAAATACAGCATCGGGTTTCGGGGAGGGGTGGAAAAGAGGTGAAATGACCCTTTTAACAGTTTTTCGCAAATATGTGGAAAACTAGCTAAAACTTTGTGGTTTATCAAAATAATCTATATTAAATTCTCTACAAAATAGTCCGATAGAAGTTAGTACTGCGGTCAACGATTACGAAGATATGGAGGGGATAAAAATATGAGTATTTCAACATTTGGTTGGAATTTCTCGAAATTACTTGAAAAAAACACGAAGTTTCGATAAAAGTAACTGCTATTTTGACAAAATATATTATTTACTATTATGTACATACTCTTGGTATCTTAAGGTGCTTGTTACTCAGAAACCCCGTGTTCGGTTCCCGGGTGGGCAGAATTATTTTTGTTTCACTTCAAGTCTCAGTTCACATAGCTTAGATGGAAAAGTGACTCTATAACATTCAACCGCAGTTATAATACTCTGAATCGCCAATTTAGATTATATCTTAACACAGTTCCCCCCTAAAATGTTTCACACGTCTTATTATAGTACAATTATCTCAAAAATCACCTACTCAAACATCTAGAAGAAATGTTCTATTCCATGCAGAAATATTCGATACCCTCCTCTTAGTACAACTAAAAAAAGAGTGTGGTGGGGCCAGACACACATGTTTTTTGGCTATGATTTAGTGGTTGTTTGCAAGTTAAGAAGAAAGGTGATAAACCCAGTTTTTCTTAACAGTACATTTTTGTAAATTTAATTTTTGGGTTATTATCTAGTAATTAAGTAGTACTAAGTATCACCGTTTGTTTCTTTTAATTTTGTTATGATGGTTTTTTCAGCTTTACATACCTCATCAAATAGTGCTAAAGCGTTCTTTTAGGTCATTAGATATTGCAAAACTAATATACAATATTTGCGCGAATGACAAAAACCTTTTTGTGCTGACGCTTAAATATTTCTACCCCTTAAAGACCATCAAAGGGAAATATAAAAATAGAAGACAGTTATGGATGTTTAAATTAGCAACATTCACGAACAAGAACCCAGATGTTATCTCAATTAGTTCGAGAGCTTTATTTCGATTTATTCTTCAACAAGTTAATTTTTCTATTCAATTGGTTTGCTTACGTTTAACTCGATGTAAATGTCGGCATATTCAAACTGCACATGTGACAGTAGCATCGTTCTTTCTTTCACTTTTTCCTTCCCTCTTTTCTCTTCTTTCTTTTCACTTTTCTTTTTTGTTTTCTTCTTGCAGTTCCTTTTTGTTTTCTGTTTTTACTTTCACTTTTCTTTTGTCCTATATTTCTAGTTTTTCACTTTTATCGCTTTTCTCTTCTGTACTGGCCTTCTAACTCACCCCCGACCAGTCGGCTCGGACTAGGTCTCTGACTGAGGGGGGCCAAGGGGCTCCTTCCCGCTAGTCGGCGGCGTTGGAGCAACCCTGCTTAAAGAACCCTGAGTGTACTCGCTATATCCCCGTGTCAACCCTGGCACCCCAGTGGGGTGTCCCCTTGTTTTGACTCAGTGGTGGGTGGGGGACACGGGGATGAAATGCATTCCATACGCATGGATAATAACACGTCACTTTGCAGAGCGGGTGGACCGCAAGGGGAGTCACACACCCAAACATCTTCGAAGCGGTCGAGGGTTCACAGCCCTTTCACTTCAAAATATAAAAATGTAAAGAAACAGAACATTCAACAGCAGAATGTTTTTGTTGTCATGAAGAGAGTGGACGGATCCCTCGAGAAACTTTCACCTTTCTACATTTACAAAGGAATCGAAGGTATTTGTGGTACGTTAAAATCGATGAAAAGATTACGGAAAGGTTCGATGTTGGAAACGAAGTCCAGCAAAGAAGCATAGATTCTTCTAAATTGTCAAATGCTGGGAGAGTTCCCTGTGAAGCGCGAGCTCCATGCTGCGCTTAATCGCAGCAAGGAAGTCATAAGTTGCAGGGACATTATGGATATGTCAACTGATGAACTAGTTGTAGATCGGGAGACTGACCACGTAGTTGAGGGCAGTCAAGTCATGAAGAAGGTTAATGGTGTTCTGCAGAAGACTAGTTCCTTCATCGTGACATTTGACTGTCCACAGGTACCGAAGGATCTAAAAGCTGGATGGCTTAACCTGCCGGTGCGACCCTTCATTCCAAATCCTCTGCGGTGCTTCAAATGTCAGAGATTTGGACATACAACTACATCCTCTAAGGGCCGTGATACAATCGGGAATTGCGGGAAGGAGGCACACAAACCCGACGTCATGCCCGGGGCCTGCCTAATGCATTAATTGCTCAGGCAGCCACCCGGTATGGAGCAGGGTCTGCGTCGTCTTTCTCGAAGAAAAGAAAGTGCAGAAAATTAAGACCCTGGAGAAAATATTCTGTGGTGATGCTCGTAAGAAGTGTAGGGCCGTGTACTCTGTATTTTCAATAAGCTACTTCGCTGCTAAGACAACCGTGCAGAAGAGGTCCATTTCCATCCAGGCTGACATGTCCACGCAATCAACGTGAACTTGTCAGTGCAAATGTGGAAAGAAACAAGTTCACCCAGAGGAGTCAGTTACCCCATCAACCAGCAGTTACTCTTCAACAAAGAAAAATCCAACTCCCAACAAGGTTCAATCCCGTCCATTTACTTCACATCAACCCCGTCGATCTACATCCAGCAGTGTGAAACGTACCCAAGTACAACGCAACAAAAGGAGAAAAAACAGGGTTCTGGAGCTAAATCCCTTCACCCTACCGATTTCATAAAAACAACAACAACGTCCACGAAGTCGCAGAGACGTTAAAATCCTTCCTTCCTGCGAGTCGGATTGTGCATTGTCCGACGATGACGCGTAAATGCAAAGCCAAAAACCCGACCCAGGAGGTTCCAAATCGTAATGGCTTCCATAATTCAGTGGAACCTTAATGGCTATAGAACTCAACGTGAAGAATTACAGTGCAGCCCCAGGGGCCGACTGCTGAATTATCTCTTTGCGTGTGAAGATTTATGTCTAATGAACACTGGGGAGAAGACCCACTTTGTGTTTGTCATGGGATCATGTTCTACTATAGACCTGTCAATTTGTTCTGATGTTGCTGATATCTTCCAATGATGACATGCATGGTAGCGGCCATCATCCTATCTGGTTGTCGTTGCAGGAACGTGCGATTCTTCCCGAATGCAAGCGTCAGAAATGGATTCTCAGAAAGGCTAACTGGACACTACCGCTCTCTGGCGAGTATCAGAAAAACTGAAAGTGTCCAAGAGAGGGTCGACCATCTGACCCAGGTGATTCATCACGCCGCTGAATAATCCATTCCGAAAACATCTGTTTACGCGAGGACCTCATGTCCCCTGGTGGAACGACGCACGTCATTCCGCCATTCGGGCGTGGCGAAGAGCATTGCGGAGATTTAAGGGTATTCCATCTCGGGAAAACGTTGCCGCATATCGGATTGCTAGAGCAAAAGCGCGCAGTACCTTCAAAGAATCCAGATCTACCTCCTGAAAATAGTTTCTAAATACCATTAAGAGAAGAACATCATGCACTAAATTATGGGACTCAATCCGAAAGATATCTGAAAGGTATTCTCGAGTCCCAATATCTGGACTCAGTTATTAGGGTCAGGTTCTCTCCAACAACAGAAATTGAAATAATTGCAATTGAAATTGCAACAGTGATGGCTAAATACTTTGCTGATCTAACATTACAGCAAACTGCGATCCTGATTTTGTGAGAAAAAAGGAAATACAGAGCACATACTTAGACTTTCGTTTCACCATCTGGGAACCCTACAACTCTTCCTTTTCAATGTGGGAACTTGAGTCAGCTCTAGCGAAAGCCCACGACACTGCTCCTGGCCCTGATTCCATTCACTATGAAATGTTCAGATAACTCAGTCTAGATTCGAAAGAATACCTTCTGGATGTCTTTAATCTTTCGTGGTCCGATGGAGTATTCCCTAATTCCTGGAAGGAAGCAACGCTAATCTTACTAAAACCCGGAAAGGACTAGACAGCCATCAGTAGTTATCGAAACATTGCCTTGATGTTTTGCGTCAGTAAAACTGGAGAGAATTATCAAACGACGTCTCGTCTGGTATCTTGAAAGGCATAACTTGCTGATTCGGTCTCAGTGTGGCTTCAGGAAATTTCATTCCACCCTGGACAACTTACTTCTCCTGGAAACAGCAATTCAAGATGCTTTTGTCAGAAGACAACATGTCGTCGGAATATTCTTTGACATCGAGAAGGCATACTACATGGCGTCATGGCATTTTAAAACAACTCAATGCCTAGGGGTTTGGACGACGTCTTCCTCTTATGCAACAGTCCTTTTTGGATCAGCGTTCCTTCCGCTACAGAATTGCAAGAGACACTTCGGATCTGTTTCTTTAAGAGAACCGTGTTCCTCAGGGCTCAGTCCTGAGTGTGACCTTATGCAGCGGCTATTAACAGCATAACATCCGCTGTAAAGCATCCTATCCAACACTTTTTGTAGACGACTTTGCCATCTTTTGCTCATCGCAGAGTGTCACTGGTGCGAAGCGAAAAAAATCTAACTTGTCCTCAATAGATTGTACCACTGGTCAAAGACGACTGGCTTTTAGTTTCTCTGCTCAGAGAATACGCTGTGTTCTTTTGAGCAGGAGACAAGCCTCCTGTCAGAACCTCACCTCGCCCTGGGAAACAACGTTCTAAAATTCCATCCTTCTGTAAAAAATTTAGGTATAATCTTTGATCAGAGACTGAATTGGATTGAACATCTTACAGACCTAAGAGTGAGAACATTAATGTCTCTGAATCTAGTGAAATGCCTGATTAGCAGGGATTTGGGCGCTGATCGCTCCTCCTTGCTCCAGTTTTATCGAACATTCATAAGATCTGGACTCAATTATTACTGCATTGTGTATAGCTCTGCTCGTGAAAGCTGTTTAAAAATGTTGGATAGTGTCCATCATGCAGGAATCCGACTAGTTGCGCTAGTGTCTACCATACGAGTCCCTTTCGCAGTTTGTATGTCGAGTGTGGTGAACCATCTCTTTCCCTCCGGCGACTTATGTTACGGCACTATACCCACGCGCGTACTTTACTCGACAATCTGGTACACAACGCAGATTTTCATCCTTCTTCCATCCGTTTCTACAACAACAGATTGAGAGCAACTAAACTATTTGGATATCGCTCGAAACAAATTTTGGAATCGTTGATTATACGCACACCTAATGTATTAAATCAAGGTTTCAGTAAAACTCCTTGGGCTTTGCACAAGCCGAAGATAAATTTTGATCTTCTGCATCATGACAAGAAGAACACTCCAGCCGCGATGTTGAAGGTATACTTTCACCTAATCCTCGACCAACACAAGACCTATATTCCTGCTTCTACAGATCGGTCGAAGCAGGCCGATGGTGTCGGCTGCTCCGTGGTGTTCCCCGGTAAAACCTGTGGCTACCGTCTTGGTAACCTGTGCAGCGTTTACACCGCTGAGTGCTACGCCATATTGAGAGCACTGTGTTTAACAATGTGCTCCCGCGGTTTAAATTTTTGAATTTGTTCTGATTCTCTTCTTCAAGTGCCCTTCAAGCAATCCAGACTATTTATCCAGCTGATAAGCTGATCCAGAACATCCAGGATGTGCTTTACTCCCTCCAAAGTTATGGAAAGAACATAATGTTTTGCTGGATTCCTGGACACGTGAGAATCAGAGGAAATGAAGCAGACAATTCCGCAATGGCAGCATGTCTGAATAATCGCGTGGATTTCTTCACGATTTCAAAAGAGATCTCCTAAATTCTATCACGACAAGGATTCTGAGTGAATGGAACAATGAGTGGTTGGCTGTTGAAGGGAATAAGCTCCGACTTATCAAATCCTCTGTTAAGTCATGGAGCAGTTCAGTCAGGCGCGAGGAGGTCAGCGCACAGGGCATTGTCCTCTCACTCAGCGGTATCTCTTGCTACTTGATGATGAACCCGTTTGTGAGGAGTGTAGCTCTTCTCTGACAGTGCGTCGCCTACTAACTGATTGCAGAAAATACACGAGAATACGGAGACAAATTAGTCTGGCTGTAGATTTAGCAACGATTTTTGGAAATGAAACGGATAATGTTAATATACTATTGACGTTTTTAAGTAGATGGGGCTCTTCCCACAAGTTCTCGGGAGGGTTTTAATTTGCATTCTTTTTTCCTGTCTTCTTTCCTTTTATGCTTCCTTCCCGTAATTTGAAAATTATAATTTTCAGATTTTTTTTCATTTTTATGATATAATGTATTGGGCAACTGTTTCCTTTTCTTTTCTCTCATCTTTGTGTTTAGATATTTGCTGAACTCAGCAGGGTTTTTTAGTGGGTACGGTCGAGATATTCGGCGGGTCCCACACACTGGGAAGAAACACTGTGGCTCTTTTCTATTGTGCCAAGCTGCATTTTTCTCCATCTGCAAGGGCTCTAATGACCTTATCGTTGACGGGCCCTAAAGCCCCACAAAAAGTTTTTTTCTCTTTTCTTTCTTCTCTTTTCTTTTCATTTTTTACAATTTTATCTCTTTTCTGTCTTCTCCCCACCTTTCTTTTCTCTTTCTATTGTTTCTCTTTCTATTTTTCTCTTCTTTTTATGTTTCTTTTTCTTTCTATTTTTCTTTCTGTGTAGCTGGACAGGGAATAAATTCCACTGGATAGGATTGGGCTCTTTGGTTTGGGAAAGAATATAGGAAGAGTTTTTGGAGCATGAAATGTTGGTTGGTATCCATGTTTTTTCATGTTTGCTATAGTGAAGAAAATTTGAAGTTTTTGATCAACGATCAGTTAGTGTGGGACATGTGCCGTTATTACGGGCTATGAGTTTAATGTCTGCTATTTCTTTGTGAATGTTTCTTGTGAGAGTGGTATGTAGAAATGTTTGTTGACCATTGAGTAAAGGTGGCTTGTTTTTGCCAGGGTGGATGAAGTAATGTGTTATGAATAACTGTCAGTGTATTTCCGAAATAAGTTAAACTTTTTTTGGTCTTGTACTAGAGTTATGAAAAGAGCTGAGAAGTTTCCTTTCATCTTTTGCCTTATTCGTTGTATTCCATTTCTTAATCACCCCCGTTTCTAAAATGTTATCATTTACCATATCCGAGGTTTCCCCCTACTTTTCCTAAAACACAAACTTTCCGCTCTCAATTTTTAATCTATTCGCTTATGTGAATGTATCTTTATAAAAATGTTTATTTTTTATTTTATATTTGTTTTTAGCATTGATGATGCTTGCTAAGCAAGCGAAAAACTTTTTGGAGTATTAAAGGATTATGACAGAGTAGACTATATTTTTGTAAAACTTTATTATTTCATATCTTGTTTAAGGTATCCTCAATCCCAAGCTACAGCCTGTGTTCCATGTTTTATACGTTTTTCTTTCTTACTGTATTTAAGGATTATCCATTTCTTCATGAATCATGTGCCTTCATTATTTCGACTCTGTCTTCATCGTTTTCACCTGTCCTACTACCATCTTTCGAAATTATTTATCTTTAATTACTTTCAATGTCCTCTTGTATTGACGCATCACCTCTCCTTTTTCTCACCTATATCCCACGAGGCTATCCTGTCATTTCCCCACCTATTAAATGTCCACTTCCATGTTTGTCCGTATGAAGTACATTTTGCACAATTTTGTTATGAAATCACACCACAAATAACTCTGAATTATTTACGTGTATGATATTAATCTACTCTGTAACCGTCGTAGCTAGGAAATTCAAGGCTAGTAAGTTCTCGAAAATAATTTCTTGCCGCCTTGAAGTATAATTTGGCACAGGGTGTAATACCCACTTCCTTAGAATCAATCTTTTCCCAAATGTCTGTTATTTATTCCGGTTTTCCCTTTAAATTCTTCGTATTTATAGTCTTGTGTTTTTCGTTTCACTTGAGATGATCCGCGTCAATATCACAAATATCCGTCAAAATTAAATCGTACGTTTCCCTCCACAAATGTATTCGGTTCTTTCTCCCGGAGATATTGCTTTACCTGCGCCAAACGTCCGTGTCATTCTCACCTCAGGCCGCACTGTATTCGCTCAGACCGCCCATTCCACACCTACGTTTAGCTCTAGAAGCTAAATTTCCATAGTGTTGACATGGCAACAAATTTTGCGTCCTACAATTGTGCCACGTATTGCATACATAGCTTGTTGCCTTGAGAAAAATTAGACAGTCAAAATTTTCGGGGCCATGAATTTTCTCCTTTCATGTTGTCATATACGTAGTATACAGAAAATATTGTAATCGTGAAAAAATTCGAAAACGAGATTTTTACGGAAATATCCGCTTTGGAGGTCCCTGATTCCGAAAACGTCCGTTGGCTGGACGTCCGTCTGGTCTGTCCGTCTGTGTAGTAAAATGACCGAAAGGAAAAATAATTTTTTCTTGCTTTTCGTATTTACGTTAAAATTTTCTTCTGACCAACCAGGGAGGAACCCATTACTTAATAAGTAAATCGTGCTAAGTTATGCGCACTAACCAGCCTGAATTTCACAAAGAAAAAATAAAAATAATTACGAATTGCCCCGAATTGAAAAAAAAATGCAGGGGGCCTCATACAAAATAACACCACAAAATCACATAGAAAAAGGCAAAAGACAAAAATAAAAGTTCCATGCACACTGCTGAAAAGTCACGAAAAGGGTAACTAAAAAAACAGCAGAGGGGCATAGAATCATGTCATTCATTCACACACAAATAAAATACATGATACATTTTTGTAGTTATACTTTTTGGATTTTCAGTTTAACTAAACATTTTTTAACTTTGTATTGTAGATTTTTCTAATAAGAGCTGTTTTTAAGGAAAACATTTTCGTTTCTATTTTATATTTTCAGGATTAGAATTCGTTTATTCATAATTCTTAATAATAAATTTTCCTCACGATAAGAAAATTAATAAGCCCAAACTCGACGGGTCTGCCATTGGCGATTAGGAAGTTAAGCATGCCCTCCCACTTCCATCATCACACCAGTACCAGTCAGAACAACACCATAATCATCTCTTGTCGTACAACCCACACATTTGTGTAATATTTCAACATGATCGGAAACTTGGAAGTGTCCTAAAAGTCAGTTATAAATTTTGAACTGGAAGGACGTGTGTACGAACGTTGGAAGCTTTGTCATTTCGCTCACGTATTTCTCAACATTGGCCCCCTTAGGCATGAGAATGATTTTTCAAAATTCGAAATTTTATTTTTGTTGTTTTACACCCGCTCAGCGATGAGACCGACTAACTTCGTAATTTGGTACAGGCGTTCTTGGGGGTTGGTGCAAGTGCAATACGTAGCGATTTAAAAAAATCAGTTTAGATCTTTCTTACATAAATGGTGATTTATAAAGAATGGTTGCACAAAAATCCATACTTTCACGCTAGCAAAGAACTGGGTACTAGCTTGAATGTTATATATTTCCAGTGGGAAGTCAGTTACGGCACGTTATTAAAATTTATGTTAAATAAAAATGTTTTACGTTTTATTGTATGTACTTAGTCAAAATAAGACATTGAGAGATATCAAGTTTATGGTTCTTTAAAAGATTCGGCTGGCTTGCAACCATCTTCAGTTTTACGTTCACTCATAGTACACGTAGAGTAATATATTATCAGAATATCTCAAGATGATCTCACAGTAAGTATTCGAAATACCGCTGAAAATGCTTCTTAATAACTGTAAGGTATGTGAGAATTTGACAATGTGTACAATATCTTATTCTAATTTGGTGTGTTTGTTGTTCGCAATATTATGCCTTCGAACAGAACTTTACTTTTTTATTATATTAAGTTTTTGACCATACATATATCTTACGTAGGCAATTGCCGCCATTTGAGTCGCCTCAAACGAGGATAGTATCTCGAAGGAAATCACGTCTGAGGTTTGTGGGTCGAAGTCTAGTTGAGTGACAATGGTAGACTATATATCGAGGGGTGAACGGGATAACGATGTGGTTGCGCACCTTCTCGCAAAGCTGGAGGTCCCAGGATCGATCCCTGGTCCGGTCTCCCATTTTCATTCAATGTAACATCAAATTTTAGACCCATTATAATGAGTATGGAAATGATTCTGAGGACTTAGTCCAAAAAATAATTCTCTCTTACTGCAGTAATTTCTATCTTAAGTTGGTAAAAATACGTTTGAATTTGTAATTATATTGTAATGGTTTTAGCCCTGTTGATGGCTAGAATATATCCATAACATTGACAATTTATTGTATGGTTTCATCCTCCAGATTATTTCCAGATATTATGTTTATTATGAAGTACATTTTTAGTAAAAATTATTTCTCTCTTTTTTCGTCCCTAGTGCTATGTTTGGATGGCAGACATATAATGCATTGCTGATTCTTCGTTGTATTTCAAAATTTCTTGTGGAAACTGTCAAGGAGGATGACTTGGTCCGGCACTTTGAAGTTCGTCCTCAGCAATTAAGTGACGGTAAAAATGACAAACTTATATTATCATATGCAGTAGTATTTATTCTTGTAAGTTCCATATAAAGTCCCTGAAAATTGATTCATTTTGTTGTTGGAGAATAGTATTTTTTAATGAGGTTTAGTACTGGGTAATAATGTGATGCTGGGTCAAAGTGACAACATGGACAACCTCACATCAATGCAATTGCTGTCAGAATCAGTAATGTAGAAGTAAATAAATAATTAATCTATAAATATTGTAAAACAAAGTCGCTCACCGTTTTTGTCTGTGCACGGTTTTTTCCGTAAGTATTGAACAGATTGCATTCTGGTTTTCACTGACAGGTAGTATTTCTTCTGAAAGGTTTACGTTTACAATTTATTTTATATTTTGTGTGAATAAGCCAACCTATGAAAATGAATGACGAAGCCGAAAATATCAATTTTCGATGAGATATATTCGCGTACGCTGTTTAAATTGTGAGAGCTATGTGACAACGAGTTGCAATATTGTTTGCCTCAAAGAGTTGTACAAAAAAGTCCGCGAAAACATTTGTCTACCAAGGTATCGAGAAAAATTATTAAATTCTTTGCTTAAGTCCTTCAGCTAAAGAGAAGGAGAAAATGAAGAATCACCAATAGAAGATTCTTCTAGTGCATATTACGAAGATAAAGTCTGTATTTAAATAGTAACATTTGGCTGAATAATTAAGATTTTTGAACGGTGTTTGTGTACTCATGTGGCCGCCGCTGCAACCGGAACGACTCTGCGCAGAGTACCTTTTTTTGTTTATCCTGGGTGTCAGTTTTCCCTATCCCTGAGGAAAGCTGACTGGGTGAGGTGTCAGATTCTTGTTGAAGGGACAGTTAATCGCATTCTAAGGAGCTACGATTGATTTAGAATCTATCCTAAACTTCTACGGTACTCTAGAAGAGAGTACACACCTTATTCGACAGTGGAATGTGAAATATTGCTGGATGAATTCATAGATCAAGGTCAGCCAGAGATAGGGGAACAACTTTTGCAGGTAATGGGCACAGAACGCAGGTGTAAATGGAGAGAGAGTCGAGAATATTGATTTTACCTTTTCTAGCCGCAAAACCTGGGACCTCTCACCACCTAGTCACCAAAACAGTTACCAGTATCACACCAAACAAATTGGCGAGCATACCATGAAAGACATGAAGAATCCTCGTTAGCCGGTAAGAAAAAAACCCGGAGATCAAGAATATCCTACAACATAACCAAGCTAATATTGACGTTGTGCAAACCATTAGTACAGATGAGATACTTCAAGCTCTGAAACCCACTGAGTGTGGAAAAGAAGACGGGCTGGATGAAATCTTACTAGAAAGTTTGAAGAAATTAGGCCACTTTGGTGTTAAGTGGATAGCCAGATGCTTCTCCAGACGTATTAAACAGAACACAATGATATATTACCAAGTATAAACAGCATACAAAACCAGACATGGAAACAATTATAAGTCATCAGTTTAATGAAAACCGGGGAAATATGTCCACGATTCTAGAAATTAGAGACCAATATCCTTTCTATGTACCTCTTATAAACTATTTGCTAGAAAATGATATGCCAGACTAACTCCACATATCAAGGCAGCTCTCCCCCCTCCCGATCAAGCAACCTGTAGAAACTGATAGAAATTGTTACGAACTACTAGCCCTCACTACTCTTGTCGAAAGAGGGTTCCAGGAGAATCTTAAAATTGGCGTAGTTCTTCTCAATCTCGCAGCAGCTTTTGACACAGTGTGGATGGATTTCTGAGTATACTAACAATCTTTAAATTAATATACTCTAAGACTATTCGAGAATTTACTAGCAAATAGGAAAATAGGACAAGAATGAATGACAAACTAACTAAAGACGTATAAATATAAGAAGACGAACTACCCTAGACATCTACTTTGTACATCGCGGATGTACAAAATTTAGGGAAACTTTTTACACGTAAGGTTGTAGCGAGGGAAGTTTTCGAAGGAGCAATGACATGAATGAGAAGGAGGTAGGAGTACACAGAAGTGTCAACAACATAATTCAATATAAGAATTTATCTCCCTAAAACGATGAAAATAAAGAGTAACTTTAATGATTCTAAACTTGATATTGAGTAACTGTGTGCTCGTTGAAGTCTAGTTGACGTTACAACGATGGATGATTAATGCCTCGTTGTAAAACCGTGAACATGCAGGATAAAGCCACGTGCTGGGTTGCTAGACTGAATTGAAGTTGTAGTTCGTGAATTTGAAAGAGAGGGGTCGTAGCACCGCTTGAAGCCCAGTTTTCAATTGCGCCCACTATTGAAAGCATAGTTAGAAAAGCTGATTGCTTGACCGCAAAATTGTCTCATAGATGGATTACTTTAGTGATGAGGTCATCGAGAGATGAATGTTGCCATGTTTAATATGATTTGATGAACAGTGGACAGCTTGCGGAGCAGATAACAGGTGACAGAGAATGTCATTCAGCTCGTACGTTGATTGTGCCAACATAAGAGTTCGCATGCAACTCGAATGATGTCACGATTAGATTACGTATCGAACTGTCAGCATCGATATTTAAGCAAGTCGAAAGGAAACTTTCTTGCCATGCTACAGTAGAACGTATGGCATATATGAAGCCGTTCTAGTAAGGAAACAGGTTGAAAGTTTCTATGCATTTAATGAGGGGTAGAGAGTTTATTTATGAACGTTAATTTTACCTCCCCTTGTTTGATCAAAGTTACTAAGTTTGAATTGAAGTATGAGACTTGAAATAATTCATGGAATTCCAACTGTTGAGAAATGTCACTCATTTGCATCAAAGAGCGTTGATTCCATAGACAACTACGTCTCGCAAATTCGTTTATGCTGATGACCTGGCCATCGCTTACCAAAGCAAATCTTTCGAAGATGTGGAGAAAATTTAAAACCAAGACCTAGCCTTACTCCACGCGCACCACGCCAAATGGCACCTCTGTTCAAATCCCAGTGAGACAAAGCTCACCGTTACGACCTGGGGCAGCCATGCTCATACTCAAAGAACTTTAGTACTAGCTCGGATATACAGCACAGCAGAGTATTACGCCCCAGTTTGGTTATGCAGTACACACGCATCATAGGTGAATTCACATTGAATGACGCGACGAGATTAATAAGTGGATCCTTTAAAGCCATTGCAACCATCTGGCTCCAATTTAACATG
Source organism: Laupala kohalensis (assembly GCA_002313205.1). Taxonomy (NCBI): domain Eukaryota; kingdom Metazoa; phylum Arthropoda; class Insecta; order Orthoptera; family Trigonidiidae; genus Laupala; species Laupala kohalensis. The sequence continues at coordinate 220,224 of NNCF01127935.1, read as the reverse complement.
AATATCCTTCAAAATATTCATAAAACAAATATCCCGAAACATCGGGACATAAAATTCGAAAACTGTCTGAAGTCCAGAACACTACTGTTGATAGCAAACGAGGAGTTACGGAATTTCTATCCGAAAAATGAATGGAGAAAGTATTGGGAAAAATTTAACACGGACAAATGGTTTCTAAAGTATCCAACAAAGAAATCTTCTAAGAAATATATATGGACACACCTAAATTGTGCGCACACAGGCGTCTGCCAGTGCAGGATGATGTTTGTGAGATGTGTAGGTGGTTTGCAGGCTTAAATATTTGTATTTAGAGATGTTTACATTTTGATGGGCGCGGCCATCTGCGTTAGTATATCTTTGCAAACACGGACTTAAACAAATGTCACATATGTATGGCCAGAAACTAAGTTCTATAAGGAGACAGACACGTTTATAAATGTCACTGTGGAATTATTCTAAGTCTATTCTTGATTTATAAAGTTTTGATATCACTCAGAAAAAAAGATAGAATTTAAATAGCACTTAGAAACGTTTTGGATCGAGATGACGTTTTGGACTTGGGAAAGTTCATTGAACCACGAAAATTTATTGATGAGATTCAATTATTTAGAAGAAATTATTTTTTTATGAAGATTGGTTACATTTATTCTGTTAAGAATACAACTGACTCATAAATTTCACGTGTGGAGGATATCTGGAACTTAGACATTTTTTTGACGTGGAATGGATTTATAAAATTTTCCCTGTAATGACTTTGAATGACAATAAATTTTGCCAGAGGAGACATATAAGACAGAAAACTTTCATCATGGAACGGATGTGTAAAAATTATGCAAATTTCTTGCGAGATTAAACACATTAATATAATCCAGGGTAAGAGATAGAAAAAATTCGTGGATTTAGAAAAAGGAGGATTTCTGTTACGTTGAAAGTGGACATATAATTTTAATAATTCAGAGTTACCCTGAGACTAAGAAAATTTCTGCTGTGCGAGACTTGGATTGATATATCTCAGGAACGAATTTGAGAGAAAAAAAACACGATTCCTCAGATGCTGTTTATATACTAGAGAAATACATTTTCTGACACTAGTACAACGTTGTTACAGGGTACACTTGCCGTGTTAGGACAATTTGAATGGGGAATCTATTTGGTTACTCTGAGAAGATGAGAAAAAAATTATATTGTAACGCCCATTACAGGAATGGGAGCACGTGTGGCAAAACGAACATGTAGCTATTGAATAGGACCTAAACAGGGTGTGCAGCGTCACAGTATTGTTATAAGTCATTGGTCATAACATAGGTTGAAACCGGGGCTGCGATATTAGGAGAACACAAGCAAATGAAGCAAACTGTTTTGCAATATCGACGATATCTTGGGAATGGTTAGGAGGTTTAAATTGTTAAAAAGGGGATTATATATATAGAAAATCTGGTATCAATTTTGTACGGTGGACACAGACGAGTTTAAAGAAGGAATGACGGGGAGAGAGAAGTGGGAAGATGCGAGGCAGGGAAGTTGTAGAAGGGTGAGGAAGCTAGGGAGAAAGGCACTACCAGAAGCAATAAATGTAGAAAAGGGGGAAAGTAGAATAGGGGAAAGGAAGACAATAAAAGTGAGGAAACTGACAGTGAAAATGGTGGAATAGGAAACAAGAAGAGAGGACGTTTTATTGCACATTACTGAAAAGTTTAAAAAATTTGCAAGAGGAAAAATTAAAGATTTAGGGTTTAGTCTAAGATAGAGAACGCATTAGAATGGGTGATGGATGAAATTTCTACGAAAGAAATGGAAATGGAACAGACCCAAGAAAAAACGGAAGAGATAAAGCGTAGTGTAGAGTTAAAAATAGAAATGTTGTTCGATGAAAAATTCTCTAAATTTGAAGACACCATATTAGTAAGAACTATAGGATGTTTAGAGGTATTGATGGATCAAATAGATGGTAAGCTAGAGAATTTAGAGAGGAGAATAAGAATGGAAGGTAATGAAGAGAGATTCAAGGTCAAGATGTGCTAGCGAATGTACTTGATGAACGTTTCAATATAATGGAGAATTAGGTAGGGAAATACATGAAAGACAATAGGTATGAGTTTTTAAAACACGTCCAGAAACGTAAGTACACAGTACGAGCACAAAGTGTCGAGCAATTGATGGAAATGTAGAAGCGTCTTAGCGGAGAAATATGGAAGATTTATAGCTGCTCTAAGGCATCAGATGTGGTACAAAAAGGAAAGAACGTGGCAGAGAAGAATGGAAAGAATGGGGAAAATGAAATTGTGTTATTGACTCAAGAATGGATGACGGTAGATGTGGCACGGGACTGTGTAAAGAAAAAAACTTGAACATACGGAGACGATCAAAATTGACACTACGAGGGGATCACAAGGAAAAGAATTATTGATAGTTCTTCCTTCAAGAAAAGAGAAAGAAAAAATGAGTAACTTATTACGAGATGTTCCAGGGGTGGAGAATAAGGTGTGTTGTAGGAGACCAAGAATACAGGTTTGTGTATTGGAAATGGATTTGGTAGAAAAAGTAGAGTTCCAAGAGATTGCGGAGAAAAATTTCTACACGGAGGAAAAAGATTGCTTTAAGAAACATATATGGTTGGTATACAGAGAAACTAAAAAAAGCGAGATAATTGGATTGAGTTAGATCCAGAAAATTTCCGAAAGATAATTCAACAAGGTAGAATATATAGAGATTTGAGAAGTTACTGAGTTCATGAGTCATTAGAACCTATCAGATGTTACAGATGTAGTACATTTTGCGAAGAGGTGTACTGAACAGGCAGATGTATGTGGTCATTGCAGAATAATTTGACATAGACATAAAACTGCAAAATTAAACAGGAAAAGCCACGATGTGCTAACTGTGCACGGAAGAAACAGGACGCAACACATTCTACATTATTGAACGATTACCTAGAATACAAAACAGATAATACGAGTAATGAGACAAACAACTGAATATGGAAATTAGCATTTTGCTGCAAAATTTACATAGGAATTAAACAGTGCCACAAAAATTCGGTGAATATATGACGAGACAGAAGAGCGATAGCATATATACAATGGCATTATGCCCCGAAAGGAAGACCATGCCATGTCCCACTAGCATTTTGGGTAATTACGCATGGAAATTCATGGGTAGTTACATACCTAAATGATAAAGACAAAAAATAATCAAAATGATAAAGCATTCAAGGGACGACAGTGAGGTGATTCTCTATGAAAAGAATGGAAAACAAATAATTTTGGTAAACATGTACAGTCGATACAGTGGTGATATGAAAATTGATGTACAAAAAATGAAACACATTTTGGCAAATTTCTACAGAGAAGAGATTATAATATGTATGGACATAAATGCAAGATCTAAATTATGAGGGCTAGCAAAACAAATAGGTAAAGAAATGCAAAAGTTTATTTTGGAGAATGGATTGCAAATTCGTAACTATGGAGAGAATAGATTTATGGGTTCACGGGGCTTATCGCTAATACATTTGACATTCTCAACAATGTAAAAAGAAAATAAGGTACCGGGTTGGTGTATAAAATAAGGCGTACAAAGTGATCATGGTGCGATAGTTTTTTAGATAAATGCTGGTTATAGAATACAGTAGAATGTAATAAAACGAAAGGTGGATTGGAGAATGTACAGAAGATCAGAGGAGTTTTGTAGTGCATTGTGTTTGCAAATGAGAGAGATGGAAGATAAGATGTATTACAACTGGGATTGCTGAAGCTAAAGGGAGAATGTATGAAGGGAGGGAAGGACAGAATTGCAGGATAAGAGAGTTGACAATATTGAAAAGAGGAAAAGGAAAGGTGAGACGCATGCTAGCGTGTTGCAGGAAGAAGCGAAGAGAAGAATCAGAAGCAAGGAATGATTATAAACAAGCGAGACAGAAATTTAAAGTGGCAGTAATGATGTCGGAAAAGCAGAGTTGGGAACACTTTTTGGAAGAAGTACAGAGGAAAACATGTTGGGGCATACAATGGCAGTTGGGAGAATAAAGTAAAAAGAGATATGGTATGCTATGGAAAATGAAGAAATTCGGACATGGAGAGAGGAGAAAAGTTGGTTGGGACGTTGTTTCCGGAGGAGGTGTGTGAATTAGAAATGGAAATAGATGATGGAAATAGATGATGGAAAAAGAGGGGAAATGACAGAAAATGAGTTAAAAGAAATGATAAAACAATTAAAGGGACGGAAATCAGTAGGATTCGATTGAATTCAGCATGAAATGATACAGAAATGTTATCTAATAGGAGAATAATTGTTAAATTTATACAACAGGTGTATCAATCAAGGAAGGGGAATTTCAAACACATTGGACGATTGCGGAAGCCAAATCAATTCTCAAAGATAAGCGAGATCCAGGGAACCGAAGATCGTACAGGCCTACATCACTTGTTCCGACATTAGAGAAACTATTAGATAAGTGGATAGGCAATAAAATAATTGAGGTTGTAGAAAAAAATGGTTTATTGAGTGAAAGGCAATATTGATTTCGACGAGGAAGAAGTACCGAAGAAGAAATGATGAGTTTGATTAGTGAAGGAAAAGGAAGAAAAGAAAAGTATAGTATGTGCATTTTTCTCGATGTGGAAGGAACCTTTTATAGTTTGCGATTGCGGTTGATATTTGTAACTAATAAAGATGAAAACACCTGCATACTTAACTAAGTTGGTTAGATCATATTTAACAAACCGGACAATGTTTTATAAAATTGGACGAGAAAGAATTCTAAGACCAGCGACTCGGGGAGTCCCCAAGGATCGTGGAGGAAAGATGTCGGAAGACAGCGGATAATATAGTTAAATTCAATGAGGATATAGGTCTTACTATGTCAAGCACAAAGACAAAAGTTTCACTTGTCAAAACAAAGCAGAAGAGATCCTATAATAAAATTGAAAGACAAGAAAATACAGATAGTACATTCACACAGGTATTTAGGCATAAGATGAGATTAGGTATTTAGGATGGATGAGAGGATATTATCCACGAAATATTTCGAGTATGTTACAGAACAAAGCAGAAAAGTATTTTATAGTTTAGTAAGAGTGGGAGTGACAAAATTTAATATAGATAATACAGGAGTGGTGAAATTATATGAAGGAACAATGCGAAATATATTAGTGTATGGTGGTAGTGTCTCGGGCCATAAAATAGTATTTGCGAATTATGAAAATAAGCTGCGACAGGTGCAAAGATTATGTATAAAATGTATGACAGGAGGCTATTGTACAATATCAATGGATGCCCTAGAAGTACTAACAATGATATCAACACTAATGTAAGTCATATTCGATTATTTTTACATTTCTTCTCTTATACAAACGGAGTATATTCCCTCATCGTGAACTTAAGCGACTCTTCTCTTCTGCGACCTCAAAACGGATGTATTCAACACAAATATCTGACTTTTTGATAATTTTAACCTGCCACTCGTTCCCACCTCCACCCCAAGAATGCTATGAGTTTAATATCTCTAATTTGGACAAATTGTGAACTTACGTTTCATTGCGAGCGTCATTTTCCATCTAAACGGCACTGATAACTGGTTTCAAATATGTTATAGGAATTTTTCATAATTTTTTTACGTCCCCCTTTCCCAAACCCTCCCAAGGGATACCAGGAATATCTTACCCTCAAAGTGCTTCTTGTAAGATTGTCAGTCATGTGTGTATAAAATTTTGTTAAAATTGCTCGAGCCAAGAGTTATGGTGGGTTGCATAGAATGCCTACATAAAAACCCCTATTTCATCCTCTTAGGAGTGAAATTTCGTTAAATCCTTTCTTGACGGACGTCTACACCCTAAAAGAAATCTACCTGCCTAATTTCATGTTTATATGGTTTTTAGTTTATGAGATTTCGTGGTCAGTCAGTCAGTCAGTCAGTCAGTCAGTCAGTCAGTCAGTCAGTCAGTCAGTCAGTCAGTCAGTCAGTCAGTCAGTCAGTCAGTCTGTCTGTCTGTCTGTCTTTCGCTTGCAGACAGTTACCATCCGACGGGTGTTTACTTAAACTGTGAAATTTCTGAATTTTTTTACGTAAGAGGATTTTATAGTAAATTGAATCGAGCATTCTCGAAGCAGTAATTGGCACGCGCAGGGAGGCATGTCGTCGGTTCAGAGATGCCATACCTTAAAACTCTTGTAAAATCTAAACTATTTATCCCAATTTTACGATTAAAAGACGATTTTTATCTTTGTTTAATGCACAAAACAAAGAACCCATTAAATTTGATGAAGATTGATTTTTTCGTACGTAAATTACTCAGTGAAATTGAAGTATTTCAACACTTATATTTTTAATAACGTGTTTTCGATAATATAGATTAACCTCAGTATATAGACATATGCTGTCATGGACGTTTTTTAGAACTCTTCGAGGCTAACAATATTGCCACTCATCGCTGTCATATATATCTAACCGTTTAGAGAGCGTAAGTGAATATGGGTGATTTTTCACTCCGATTTCTTCGTTATTTATCTTCAACATCATTTTCAATCTTTCTTTTCAACACACTAAAAATATAAAAGTTTAGCCAATGTGTATCCTGGACTTCTTAACTATATCCTTGCTAAATTTCATATGTAAGGTAGGAGAAGAGCTAGCATAGACGAATTACACATGAATATATCCCGGATGTGAATTTCGCAGAAAATCCATTACTTTTCGACAAATGCATTCGCACGAGGTCTGTGGATTTTGCTGATGATTTAAAAAAAATGAAAGTACTTGCAGAAAGAAGCCGATTTTCAAAGTTTTGAAGTAGTGAGATTCAACTCATGGTTTCTAGAACTTTTAATCCTCTCTGATTTAAGCAATTTTTTGGTATTTTCGATCCTCTTATTTTATTGTGTATTTCAGCCGAAAAGTGAATAACAAGCTTCCATTATCATTTAATGAACTTCAGTTTACTAACAGGTATTTTACCATTACACATCTCGGAAGTCAGCGTTAGTACACACGCGTATTGTACATTTCAAAATAGACAAAAATCGACTTACTTATCATTGTTTATGAATATTACAAATATTAAAATTTCTCAGTTATTTTCCGACTTATGAGTGTGGAAAATAGTGTTTTTCAGAAAAACCGTATATTCAAATGACCGTATTTGTTTTCTTTGTGGACGATATCGTCTGAAAATTTCACACAATTTGGTCCTAAACTAGTATATTAATGCTAAAGATTTTCAACCTTGATATAAACTTCTAATTAGCTACATGATTTTTTTATAAAAACCTGTTTTGTATGCATTTCTTATGCATTCTGAAACATTAGGGTTCTTATAATAAAATGTTTTACTAATGAAAGTGTTTAATAATGATATTTTAGACTTCTTATTGTTGTTTTAATATCATCATGAGCTATACTGAGAGTAAAATGTAAATTATCTTACAATTGTATTATATCATGATATTATTTGACCTCATAATCTTTGCCTTAGAACTTCGTAGAGTAATTTTACTTTCAGTTTTACAGAAATTTAAACATGTAAACAATAAAAATTTGATATAGATATCTAAACAGCTAATGAAAATTGAAAAAGAAGATTTTTCAAATGGAATGTTCCCCTAATAGAAGCATTCGGTAATTATATGTTAGACTTATTTGATATTGCATTGCGTCTTTACTAATAATGATAGTTATAATATAATAAGTTGAATTGTTATGGATCACATCAGTGAATAATGGACTAATGACCTAAGATAATAACAATATAACATTTGTCATTGTTTCACTTATTGGTTTATAGCTGTTATTGATTCTAATATCCTTGACTGTTTCGGCCAATGCAAATCTTGTTAAGCTTTATCTCGTGTTTTTAAACATCAACATTCGGGATCCACAAAGGTCTATAAAAATAAACATAATATTTAAAAAAATGTGTAATGAATGATTATTAAATAATTACGTGTTTAGTGATACTTGATTATAAGCTGTATCTTATAAATCATACCAATGTTTCACTTCCTTGAATGTGTATTCGTACATCTCCTTTGGCACAGTTGTCTGATTTTCAGAAGTTGATTGAAGACTGACCGTTCTTTTGGTAGTGCCACCGATGGCATCACAAAGTTTTTCTATGACTTGTAGCAAAAACGTTGTAAGAAGTGACTTTAATTTTGAAGTCTTTTTCATGACTGGAGACGTTGGCTAAATTGGTTCTGGTACAACACTGAATGAAATGGAACTGACATTTTGAAAATAATATGTATAAAATTATAATTTATTTCAATATTAAAATCAAGTACTTGTTTTTGTACTGTGCTGGTACTCCATCCTAAAAATAAATAAATTTCTCAATCCATGGTAACTATCTTCACAGATTAAATTTTTTTTCCTGATAAGTGTGTATTGCATAAGCCATGTGATCTTTGGTATTAAGGGCTCTAATGACGTTGATGTTGGCGAGCCCTAAAGACCCATTAAAAAAATCTTTGGTATTACAATAACATTTTTGTTCAATTTTGTTATCTTCGTCCTTTCAATCTTGGTAGTAAATGACGAAAGGAAGAAACGTCGCTTGAGTATTGTTATAATAATAGGTCTGAACCGATCTTTGAATTTTAAATGATAAATTTTCTGCAAAATCCATAAGCACTATGGGGACCTCTAATGTTTGGTTATTTTTACAATAACTTAAATAATTCGTTCGAGTATCCGCAAGAAAATGATGGATAGTGAGATTACGCATATTACTAAACAAGCTTTGTAAATATATCTTACATCTTGAACATGACGGCTCGACTGCCTTCAACATTCCATTGATTAAACGTTATCCTTTCTTTTGTAATTTCGGTGTGGTTTTCATTCCAAGCTTTTCGTATTCCTTCTACCCCTGGGTACTTCTCGCATATATGCAACATACAATCAGAATTATGAACATCACAAACGGCGCTTGTCATTCGATCTCTGTATTTTACTTTGTTGAAGCGACCAACTTTAACTTGACATTTTCATGTTCAAGACACATGCATATCGTGAGTCACCTGCATAAATACACTGTTTTGTATTAAGAGATGTAAAATATGAGAACTTTGGCAATACTTTGTCTCCTGCGTGATTAATAAAATATTATTGTAGAAATCATTATTAAAATAGGAAATACGTTAATTCAGTAAATAAAAAAATATATGACCTTCATATTCGTTAATAATATTATGGTACAAATCATGTAACGTGAAAAGCAGCATTCGTTTATGAAATTTTTCTCTGCGTAAAATAATCAAATAATTGTCAAATGCCAAGCTTAACCTGATTACGACGATGTAAATACTCACTTTCCAAAAACAGGTCAAGTTAATCGTTAATTAGCACGTATAGTGGGGCTTGGTCAATTATAAGTGGGGCTGAAGATTCACTGAAAATGTTGCCGATGGCTCGAACATTTTTTATTATGAGACCAAATAATGTCATGATATAATACAATCGTAAGACAATGTACATTTTACTTTCAGTATAGCTCATGATGATATTATAGCAACAATAAGAAGACTAAAATATCATTATTAAACACTTTCATTATTATTCATTTTTATTCGATTTTATTTTTCCCAGTTTATCGGCCGTAAGATTACCTGGGGTTTGTTTTCTCTTTACAAAATTAATCCTTACATAACTAATTCATAACTTTACATAATAAATTTACATACAAACTACTATTCTTATCATTACATGTTTCTACTTAATTCCGCCTTTCTTCTATACCTAAGTGCCTTGTATATTTCTTCACAATAACCTTTTTTTCCCACTGATCTTCTACGTTACTTGCTTTGCTCGAGCCACTAAATGTCACACACCATTCCTCTCCCTAATATCTGGCTTTCCACACAGCTGTCATTTGTGCGATGTATCTATGCCTAACCACGTGAAGGTATTGTCTACTTTCTGGCTTTAATTATTTTCCGTATTGTGTTTTTTCTATGTAGTCGTGGAATTCCATGTAAACCTTTTCCTTTCCAATGTAATCCTCGCAATGCGTTGTACCAAGAAGACCATGTCGACGGAGTGTTCTGAACCACGCACATCGTTCTTCATCAGTTAATTCGCAATCATGGAGCACGTGGTCTACATTCTCTATTCCCTTCCGACAGTAGCATTGTCTGTCATCCCTCATGTTACATCGGTGCCAATAATCGTTGAAGTCGTCACTACCTTTGAAACTTCGTATACCAAATGTGTTTGTTTAAACCATTTCTTAAACCGAAAAAATACTTGTGGTATGACTCTGTATGTTAATCTCACATTTTCCGCTTTCTCCCACCGTAATTGCCAACTCTCCCCTAATTTTTGATCTATTCTCTTCTTCCAACTTTTAGTAGTTTTCGTTATCTGTACATCTACCGATTTTTCCGACCCTTGTCGCACCCTATACCGCAGCCAATGTTTGTCTAATTGTAGGTCTATAGGGTATAATCCAAGTAATACAAGCATTGCCATTGTAGAAACACTTCTATACATTCCACTCCACTACAATAAACACTGTCGTTGAAAACTGCTGTGCTTCCATTCATTATACCTTAGCTTCGCCTTTACCATCCATATGGAACCTTAATATGTGATAGGGACCATTACCCCTCGATACAATAGGAGCAAGTGACATTTCTCTAAATTATTCTTGGAGAGCCCTACTCTCTTCAATCCATAATAAATGTTTCTTTTTCCCAACATATTCAATATGGTTTCTATAAAATTTTCATCTAATTTGACTCCAAAGTATTTAATTTCTTTTTTAAATTCTCAACCGCCATTTTTTACCTTTCACGATTGGATCTCTCCTAGTGTATCCTCTTTGCTTGAAACCAAACACTATTCCCTCGGATTTTGTTTCTGATATTCGTAAATGTAATTCATCACATCTTGGAAGGTTTCAAGAACCCTGTTGCCTTCTCTCTCCAACTCCGATCGACTGTTCCCTTCTATCATTAACGCAACATCATCCGCATAAGCTATTATTTGGATCCCATTCGATTCCATTCTTTTCAGCACTACATTCAAAACAATGTTCCAAATAAGTGGACCAGTATGGTTTCCTTGTGGACACCCTTGAGTCATCCGCTGTATCCTTTCACTCCCAATGTCTAACAATACAGATCTATCCTCCAAGTAAGAGCGGACTATTTGAAGTAACTTATGTGATATTCCAGTGCTCCTTCGAAGTCTATAAAGGCTACCAACATATATTTTTTCTCCCTTGTCTCTTTCAAAATCAGTTCTTCTATTGCATTTTCTGTATTTCTACCTTCTGTGAAACCAAATTGTTGTGTGCTCATATCCCCTTTTAACTCTTTTTTTAATCCTCTAAGCTATAAATTTATCAAATATTTTCCCCATAACTGGCAATAACGTTATAGGGCGATATGATATACGTTGTTGGACGTCCCTGTTGCTTCCAGCAGCGAGGAAAATATCTACATTGATAACATAATCGCAAAATAGCTGTAATTTCATTTATATAGCGCTTATTCATGTTCCTTACCATGTCTGTTGTAATTGCATTGTAACCCCAGGGGACTTACATCTAGTAAGAAAGTGTTTGGCGAACACGGGGACCCGAACTGAGTCTGGCATTACTTCCACTTACTTGTGATAGGCTCCTTCCTTTCTCTTTCCTGACCTTTCTTGGTCACCTCTCGTTCTTTTCGATCCCGACGCTATTACGGCTAGGGTATCTTTCATTTTCCTCATCCCTCTCTTTTTTGTTCTACCCCTCATTTTTTGTCCCCCCCTCGTGTTATGTACCGTCATTTTTGTCCCCCCCTCCATTTGATGTTTTGATGTATGTTGTGAGATATGTTTTGGTGTGTTGTAGATCAGGAGGGTTTTCAGTGGGTAGGGTTGAATCATTCGGCGAGTCCCACACGCGGGGAGAGTCATGTTGGCCCTCCCTAGTACGTAACTGCATTTTCCCTACCTGTACAAGTTTTTCGGGCTTCAATGACCTTTGATGTCGACATGAGCCGTAAAGCCCCACAAAAAAGTAACCCCGACCTTTTATAGTATTATAGCAAGGTTTTATCCTTGCTATAATACTTAATGGGTGGTATGAATAAAAACGAGAATGCTCGCGTGAGCATGCTCATGCGAGCATGAGCTTCAACTCTTTTTGATATGAATAAAAACTTTCAGAGTAAGCTAGTTGTAGTTATCATGCTCCTTGTATCATTTGCTCCTTGTATCTAGGAATTTCCAAGGAACTTGCATGGTTGTATACGTTTTTTGGAAACGCGTGTCGATTGTTTTTCTGAAATATGTAAGATCATTTACATGATTGAGTGGAAAGGAGTGAAAATGGAAGGAATTTCATCAACCTTGTTTACAGAAATATTGATGAAGTATCCCCAGTTTTCAAAAAAAGTCAAATGCTTGGTGTCAGGAAAGAGAAAGCAGAAGTAAGAAAAGAAATTCAAACAAGATTGGGGAAAAATTTACAAAGTAATGCTATTAAAAAAAATAAACAACATGAAAATGAGACTGAAACAAAAGTGCAATACAAGGAAAACGGGCAACTTCCCAGTCATATTAAAAGATTGGGTGAAGGTTTTATATGAGTTGATGGAAGGCGACAGCAACCCAACCATAAATAAAATTAAAGGTGAGTGTTAATATTTTTATTAAATTCTTTTTAATAAAATTCATATTTTTATTTCATTCTTAAGTGAATAGGTTCATGTTACATTACAATATTTAATTACTAAATATTCATCACCCTTACTGGGAAAAAAACATGAAAGGGAAGATACATAACAAGAAATCAAAAGAAACATTTCTCAATTTTACCTAACGAAATATGATTTCTCTCTAATAAAATATTTGTGAAGTTCAGCACCAAGTGAGGACATATTTGCTTATAGTCGAAGATTTGAAAATTGTGTGGGAGAAGATATAGGTGTTTATCAGTGTTAAAATGTGCTAGAGGTTATAGACATGTTTGTACTCAATTGCATCCAAATAGATTGTTCTGTGTCCATGTCAGAGAAAAAGATGTTGATGCTGCTAAACAATAGAATGCAATCTATTCTGTTCCTTCTACTATAGGTCGTATTGAATGTTCCATGTTGCAATAAAAATCATTAATATGTGAAACGAATACATTATGCCTGTTAACACATCCAAGCGACTTGTAAATGTAATGTTTATGAGTGTAGATGTGCCATGGCCTGGTTCAGAGCACGATGCAATCATTTGGAGTAACTGCAGGAGGCGATAAGAACTAGGACTAATACAGGAATTGGACTGCTAATTTGTGATTGAGATTATTCACTAGCTATTTTCCTATCAGAAACCCTCCTACTCTTAGCACATGTTCTTATAATAAACTATTCACAAAACACTGAACCAGATTCATAAGTTTTTGCACCTAGAAATCCTTTTCAAACTTCCTCCAAAAACTATATGAAATACTCACATTTAACACTATTTTCACGCGAATTAATAGTATATAATGTACTTGAAAATGTATCTACACTTATATACACATATGATATTAACAATTTATTTCTTTTGTAGACCTCTGTCCATAAGAATTCTCCGGACTCTGCAACCTTATGAAGAACAGAATGAAGATACTCTTCATTATGAAGTTCTTAACAGAGAAGGAGAAGTACAAACACAAGAAGAACCACATATTATTTGTGAACTAACTTGTGAACATTTACTGCCAGTTACAGCAACACCGAAAAAAAGCAAAAAAAAAAAACAGTTAATGAAAGTGACGAAACTGCTCACTTGGCAATGCAGGAGTTACAAAGATTGGTATTATTAAAAGAACTTAAAGTTCTGAAATTAAATTATGAAGTTTTAGAGTTTAAGAAAAAACACTACAATAAGAATAAAGTTTTAAAATCCATTCTCATGAATGATTCTTGTTACTTCATGCCTCCTAGCAGCTCCCATCCTCCTGTACTTGACTTCACCTCTTCTTTCTTCTTCATCTTTTTCTCCTCCTCCTCCTCCAACTATTACTTCATCTTCCTCCACTGTAGGGTTGGTCAGCCATTCTTGAAAAGTGTGGTCTTTTAGTGACTTGGCAATATTGTGTAAGACCACACAGAAAATGACTAACTTCGGTATATTTTTTGTTGCCAATCTTACTCTACTTTGTAAGATTGGGAAACGTTGCTTCAATTGTCCGAAGCAACGTTCAATTATGACTCTCTTTTTTGTCAATACCCTATTGTATGTTCTCTCCTCAAGAGTAAGAAGGTTTTTGTAAGGAGTCATGAGGAAAGGGGATAACCTGAATCTCCAAGCAGCAGTCCATTTCATGATCTCGTGACTTCGAACACTTCAGAATTTTTCCAAATTATTGCATCATGCACTGATCCAGGCCATGACACATCTACACTTGTGAACATTTCATTGGCATCACAAGTAGCCTGAACATTCAAACTGGCATAACATTTCCTGTTTATATAATCATCACCATGATCAGATGGTTTTTTATTGCAACATGGAAACAATCAATAACACCTATAGTAGCAGGAAAGGGATACAATTGATTCCATTTCTCTTTCGCTGCGTTAACATCATCTTCTGTCACAGGAAACTTTATCCACTTGGGCGAAATTCGTAAAATTCTGTCCATAACCTCGAAAATAACTTTCGACACAGTTGACTGGGAATGTCCATATCTTCTCCCATACCACTTTGAAAACCTGGGTCTCCTACTAGACGCAAAAATGTCATCTTAGCTTCATTTGACAGAGCACCTCTTCTTTCATATTTCTCTTCTCCAAAAACTTGTTGCGTTAGCACAGTTACATTTCCTTCCGTAAACCTATATAAATCTTTAAAGTAGTTTCCGAACTCTAATCGTCTAGATTTGTATACTTTTTCACTTCGTACGTTTACATTCATGTACATTATTATCGCGTAAAAACCTACACGTAGAAACCCCTAATCAACGCGATACAAGAACAGACAACGAATGCACAAGTGAATATGAACGAAATGAACTTGGTACGTTGGTGGCTCGAAAAATCGGCGAGGCAAAGCTCCGAGAAAAGAGTACTAACTACCGCTTTATTCATATGAATTCGAGGCAAATCTCGCGCCATGTCTAGGATAGGAGTTTTGCCTCGGCCCCAGAAGAGCAGGAGGCAATGCTCGTTATTTTTATAAATATCGATTGTAGTTTATCTTACAAAAAAGCGAGAAAAGAGCAATTACTTGTTTTTTTATTCATACCATCCAATATCTCCTGGTGTTCTATTGCTTTTCCTTCAATCATATCTACTATTCCATAATTTCTCCCCTCCATAATAAGTTTCTGATCCCGTCAGAGAATATCGGTAATGAGTTTTCTGCCTGTATCCAACCAACCTTTGGTGAAGTCTAATCCATCACGAATTGATCTCCATATACTTTTACTTTTAATTTTATTTATTCCTATTAAATACGGCATACCCCATAAATTCTTGCCCAAACTGTCCTCCAAAAATCGTGCCCAACCTACCCTCTTTTTCTTCCGTGTGAGCGCTTTATAATTTTTTAGTCATGTTCTGTAACTTTTCATCCCTTTGTACTGTAAGAGTCCCTGGTTTTTCTTTCTTGTAGGCATGACGTGATCTATTACTTTCCTTCTTCATCATATATAACTCCCTATCCCACCATGTTTGACTAAATCTGTATCCCGCAGTGACTTTGGAACAAAACGGTGTCGCCTTTTGTATTACTTCCGATTGCAATTGCGCTATTCTGTCATCTATATTCTTAATTTCAGTTTGGTTGTTATAAATTTGTTCCCCTATTTTCTCTGATTATAATCTTTCCCAGTCAACCTTTCTGTAATTAATTCTCTGGTCCAAACACACCAAGTCCGACCTCTGCTCTTCAATCTTCATTAGTAAAACATTTTATTATAAGAGCCCTAATGTTTTAGAATGCATAAGAAATTCGTACAAAACAGGTTTTTATAAAATAATTTGTGTAGCAGATTAGATGTCTATATGAAAGTTGAAAATCTTTAACATTATTCTACTAGCTTAGGACTAAATTGTGTGAAGCTTTCAGACGATTCAGTCCGCAAAGAAAAAATGTTACGGCCATTTGAATATACGGTTTTTTGTGGAAAACGCTTATATTCCACAATCCTAACTCTGAAAGTATCTGAGAAAATACTGTCGTTCTTCATTTTTGTTGGAATTTCTGCCTTAAAAATTAGCCCTGAATGCCAAAAACCTCAGAAACTCAATATTTTAATATTTGACATTTGTAAACAGTCAAAAACAAGTCGATTTTTGTATATTTTAAAATGTACAATACGAGTGTGTACAAACGAGGACTTCCAAGATGTGTAATGGTTAAATATCTATGAGTAAACTGAAGTTCATTTATTCATTTCAAAACCTTAATCTTGCTGAATTTTACAACCTACTTTTTGCTCTTTAACAAGTGACCGAAAACTTGACATGTTTATATATGACAAGCATTTTTTAAAAAATTACGAAGTATTTTTTGCCCTTTCCCGGATATGTCCCGGCAGTAACTCGAAGAGCTGTCTATTATTAATATAGAGAAATCTGTGTACATTTGTTTTCGCGTACAAAACCGATGGGTTCAATGGGATTAGCAGCTTGCTGTCAAGAATAGTGTGATACTCCTGAAATTTATTAAAAAATTTACTGTACACAATTCAATCATGATAAGTTTTACAAATAAATTATATTTTACCTATGCGCACCTATATTCAACACTTTAAAATGGTATCTAGTGATTCACATCAACAGGTACATGTTTAATTTGTGCAGACTACCGTCACGACCTGCTATATTATATAAATATAAAATTAATTGTAGATTTTGTCATTGTTTCTTGATTTCTTTTACTGCAAGCCGCCAATACCCTTGAACCCTCCGGTTTTGTTCACAAAAAGCAATGTACACGGATTTCTTTATATTAATTATAGTATGGTCAATAACTGTACAAATACCTTCTATGTTTATCTCATGTTTATATAATGCTTTTGAATATTCAAACACAGATCGTTTTGCCCCAGTTTATTTGCTCATGTAAATTACTCCCTCACTTCTTTGCTTTATTTTTTCACATTTCCGTAAAAAGTTTAAATTCCGTTATTTCTATTATTACATCATATTGGTAAAATAGGAATGTTATAGATTGCTTAATATCTTTTATGTTTTTTACATGTAACACAAAATAAAAACATTATGAACTAAACGTTAATTGCCATAGTTTAATAATACTATCTTGCTTCACACTTTTCATTTATCCCTATCGACCTCAGAGGCGTAAGAGTAATGTGAGAGAGTGGGAACCAGGAGGTGGAAGGTTCGATCCCGGCAGGAATAGGTGCATATTTTTATTGCTTTGTTTACATAACGTTATTCTAAACAAGTTCCGTATATCTTGCAACTAATTTTTGCGATTCTTACGAAATGTAACGAGTTCTTAATCAGGGTCATATATATTCGTAGTCTACGAAACCCAGGCAAAATTTTCATATTGACGAAAAGAAATATTTGTGTTTATTACGATAAGTTCTTAAGATTTCATCTAATTTCCTAAGAATAATACTTAGGAGTTCTTTTTACATCACACGACTTCCACAAGTTGTATAACAAAAAATAAATATATTCAATGATGATAGCCCCAAAATGAAAGTTCAATGTGCTATACACGAATTTCGAAACACTTAATTCATCAACTTTAATGAAAATGAAAAATAATGTTAATAATACTTTGTGAATGAAAAGTATAGTCCATAATTGTATTTTTCTGGGCGGGGCTTTAGGGCTCGTCAACAAAGGACTTCGTGTTTTTTGTGTACGTTCTTCAAATTAGTGTCATTCAACGACTCACATCACATAATCAGTTTATTGACGTTGCAACATTTGATGCGACAGTTCGTGTAGCTGCATCTTATATTCTGCATTCCTGACACAGCCAGGCCGTTTCCTTTCTTATTCCCACACCTTCAAAAGATAGGTCTTGAAATATATATTTCACTTACAGTCATGGCACAAAAACAACACTTTTTCTACTTCCAAATCGCATACCATGCACCGTACCATTGTAAACAATTTCAATTAATAGAAGCGGAGTAATATTAGAAAAAAACTCTTAAATAACTATCCACCGTTGAATAACAACAACCAAAACAGTCACTGGATTTTTCTCAAGACTTGTGTAATTCCAAAAATTATCTTTACTTAACTTACACAACAGCAATTCAATTTAAAAAGTCTTAAATAAGTCTTAAATAAATCTTAAATAAATAATCATCAAAACACGTTATTCGCCCATGAATAGAAATGTTATTCCAAAACCAAATTAATTCAACTAGCATTATTCACATACAAGATTCCTTAGCAAACACAGCCATTCAAAAATATTTACTCTTAATAAGTAACCATTACATAAACTCCCAAACCAGTTATAAACACATTATTACTATTTGTGATAACTTTCGGTCAAGTGAAAATGGCGACCAGCCGGGACTCGAACCCGGTTTTGATCGCAAGGGTGTTAACCGCTACACCACCGGTTCGCCTTCCACAACTGTACACCATTTCCACCCATACCTAAACCCCAGGTCTACCGGAATTCCATCAAGACAAGGATTCTGAGTGGATGGAACAGTGAGTAGTTGGCTGTTGAAGGGAATAACCTCCGACTTATCAAATCCTCTGTTAATTCATGGAGCAGTTCCTGTAGGTCAGTCAGGCGCGACATGGCCTTGCTAACCCGTCTGTGCGTAGTACATTGTCCTCTTACTCATCTTTATCTCTTTTTACTTGACGATGAACCCGTTTGCGAGGAGTGTAACTGTTCCCTGACAGTGCGTCGCTTACTAACTGATTGCAGAAAATACACGAGAATTCGGAGACAAATTGGTCTGACTGCAGATTTACCAACAATTCTCGGAAACGAAACTTACGATGTTAATAAACTATTGACTTTTTTCAGTAGATCAGGACTCCTCCCACAAGTTCTCGGGAGGCTTTAAATTTTGCATTCTTTTTTCATTTTCCCTCTCTTCTTTCCTTTTATCCTTTTCCGTAATTTGAGAATTATAATTTTTAGATTTTTTTCCTTTTTATGATATAATGTGTTCGGCAACTGTTTCCTTTTCTCTCATCTTTGTATTTATATATTGTTGAATTTAGGGTTTTTAATGGGTATGGTCGAGATATTCGGCGAGTCCCACACACGGGGAAGAGTCTTCTCTATAGTGCGAAACTGCATTTTCCCCACCTGCAAGGCCCTCTAATGACGTTGTTGACGAGCCCTAAAGCCCCGCCCAGAAAAATACAATTATGGACTATACTTTTCATTCACAAAGTATTATTAACATTATTTTTCATTTTCATTAAAGTTGATGAATTAAGTGTTTCGAAATTCGTGTATAGCACATTGAACTTTCATTTTGGGGCTATCATCATTGAATATATTTATTTTTTGTTATACAACTTGTGGAAGTCGTGTGATGTAAAAAGAACTCCTAAATATTATTCTTAGGAAATTAGATGAAATCTTAAGAACTTATCGTAATAAACACAAATATTTCTTTTCGTCAATATGAAAATTTTGCCTGGGTTTCGTAGACTACGAATATATATGACCCTGATTAAGAACTCGTTACATTTCGTAAGAATCGCAAAAATTAGTTGCAAGATATACGGAACTTGTTTAGAATAACGTTATGTAAACAAAGCAATAAAAATATGCACCTATTCCTGCCGGGATCGAACCTTCCACCTCCTGGTTCCCACTCTCTCACATTACTCTTACGCCTCTGAGGTCGATAGGGATAAATGAAAAGTGTGAAGCAAGATAGTATTATTAAACTATGGCAATTAACGTTTAGTTCATAATGTTTTTATTTTGTTACATGTGCGTATTAAGCGTTAGTAAATGTATTCAATGATGAGTTGATGGTTTTCACTAACTAATACTAAAGTACCGCTATGAAGATAAACATTTTTATAATCATGCGCCAACTTCGCCATCTTTGCCTTGTAGAGGACACCGAAGACAGTGACCGCGGTGCTGCCCGGTGAAACAAAACGGAGACCCTTGTTTTAAAATCTTGAAGAAAATTAGAGAAAACCTATCGCGATTCTGCGGAAGAAAAAGTCGAATAAAAATAGAATAGCAATGAAAAACAAGATGAAACGAATGTGATCGGATCTGTCGATGAAGACTTAGTATTTCCTATGAGTTTGAATGCAAATTATAGCGTATTTGTAAAAAAAACTCTATTTTAAGCTTCAGAAGCGAGTTACTTGGCGTACATTTGTAACAAAACGAAAAAGAATAGGGGTGCTGAAGTAAGCTAAGCCCCACGTAGTTGCGTCTATTGCAACAAAACGAGAAACAAAGGGGGAGAATGGAGTAGTGGTCAACACTTACCTATTAAACAAAATATATGCCTCGGCTACCTCGTATCAATTAAATCACTAAGTGGGTTCGGATTATTTACCTAAGTGAAATGCACACATTGGGGTTCCTTATGACAAGGAAAACGCATATAATAACGTGACAATTATTTTATTTACATATATGTTAGACGTAATACTATAATTAACATGCTTCACTGCCCCAAAATCACACGTTATTCCCCAAAACATTACTATACAGATAAACTCTTTACAAAAAGGAACCCTTCTGGAATTTAGCTTTACCAAATGATTACAAAACATTAATTGAAATTTAGAACACAAAATCATTAACATTGCTCATCTTTTTTACGCCCTTTTTGAATTAATTAACAATCAATAAAAGCAAAAGTTCTGAGCATGGACCTTCACTCGTGTCGGTCGATGCATTGAACCTTTTCGCTGCTTCTTAATTACTAACATTGGTCGCAGCCAAGATAAGTTACCTTTCTAACAGATGCGCAAATCAGTCTATGGCGTAGGCGGAGGTTGGAATGCCACTGACAGCATGTGGCTCGAACAGTGACCCCGTGCGCCTCTCAGCTGGTCGCTTCATTCATCGGCTGAAGCCCAGTCGTTCTACGGTCGCTCTCCCATTTATAAGTTTCCGCTGTTTCTCGGAATTTCCGTGCTTCACCATAGTCCCAAACGTTCTTTAGCGTGAATGTTCCTCGTGACTTGCCGAGACGCGATTTAAACGCCGAACGCCATCACTCATTAGCGAACGAAGTAGCACATCGCGTTTCCGACTCGTTTTCGGAGAATTTAAAAATTGTAAAAGCTTCATCAACTTCACACAATTTACATAAGTTTCAAGTTGTCACTGAATAACAACTTGAACTTAGAAAACATTAAGACCTAATTGTCTGAAATTTTCCAAGTCCGACATCTCCCAATGCAGTATTTATTAGTGAGATGGAGCAGTAACACGAATGTTCTGCTGCAAGTAACACTCGAAAAGTGCCAGAATGCTCGAATGAAAAACAGTACTCTAATGATTGTTGATCTCAAAGTCTAAGTGATGTTCGAATCTCGTACAGTAAGTGAGTGATCTCTGAAGATCGTACAGTAATCGAGTCATCGAATCTAAAACAGTCGTCTCCTCTCGGGGCGTTTGTGCACGAGAATAAATGGACTCATCCCCTACTACGCTTCTCTGACGTTGGCTCACGTGCTCTGTTTTTGAAAACCCACGTAACTATTTTAAGCAATATTAAAATCTAACTCCTCGTGGAGTCTTCGCTACTGGTTGTTTTTCAACTTGATGACGCACGTCTCCGGCAAATCAACAAGCTGCGTCTTTAAAAATTTCCACACTCCAATGGCGCTCTCCTTTCTGAGTAATATTAACCAGACGGTTTTTAACAACCAAAGGCTACCGAATTTATACAACTTTCCAAATTTCAACTGTCCCACCCGTCTCTTTAAAGGTTTGCTTCTTATGCGGTTCGGCAACATTCGCCAACCGTCTTCGGGCCGCTAGTCGCTATCCCTTTGATAGTTTCGCCCGCTGAGGGTGAGGCCACCCACACCCCCGCTTTCTTTTGTAGTCCCTTTAACTCATAAAATCTCTCTCTCTTCTCCCACGCTGTACGTCTTTTCTTGCCGCTGCGTGTTTGAACTTGTACTCTGCCACTGGTGTTAACCTACTTTTAAAAATATCGAGTAATATTTCGTTTCTTACTGGTTTCACTACCAACGACTTTGTTTACAATATACTCGCCTTTTTCTGACTCCCAAGTGCTTTTGCCGAAAAATAAATGCGTAGTACACCACGCTTTCCTTTCACTAAATTTTATGATTCTTTTCTGGGAACAAAGAAACCCTGCGCGTCTCCAACGGCTAAGAGCCTTCCCCACTCCACTACAACTTCGTCGCAACGGTCGCGGATTTTTTCCGCTTATTCAAGAAACATTTCTGATCATTTATAATTTTAACACCATTGATTAATAATCAAGAATTAATCGAACCATACAAAGTATACCCGACCGTCGCGTTGCTATGGAGTGAGCAATTAGCGGCGAGACCCGACCGGGTCTCTTGATGATAATGGAAACTTATTATTAACTTTTCGGCTGAAATACACAGTAGAAAAAGAGGATCGTAAATATCGACAAATTTCTTAGATCAGAGGTTTAAAAATTCTAGAAACCATGAATTGAATCTGATTACTTGAAAACTTTGGAAATCAGTTTCATTCTGCAAGTACTTTCATAAAAAAGTCATCAGCCAAATCCATAGACCTCGTGCGCATGTATTTGTCAAAAGTATTGGATTTGCTCTTACACTTTATAATTACTACATTAACTGTTGCACTAAAAAATTCATCTATTACTGACCTTTATTCTGCAGCATCAGTTATTCCACTGCTCTCTTCCGGTGTTCGTTTTGTAACTCAAAAATAATAAAACTATTAAGGAATTAAAATCTCGAAGTTGAATTCTCCAAAGTAGTTATTATATCCAGCCAAATAGTCAAGAACTATTTTGTCAATCAAACGCGCAATACTTTGATTTCCGCTGTACTTTGATTTTCTTTCTCTATCAAAAAAACATCACTTTTACACAACTCAAGTCCTCTCATCGCCGTTCTCACTCGGCTGAACTCTTTTTCAGGAGGTGGCTCCTACGATATCTGATCCGCTGTGAGTTCAACAATTGGGGAGAAGATAAACAGAGTAAGATTAAGGAGAAAAGCATTATCGCTCAAATTGTCTAGCCTGTAGGCGACGCTGTTACAACTCTCCCCCTTAAGTCTTTTCGGAATGTCATGGCTTTTCAGTCACTGGCCGGCCGAAAAGTTTCACTCGGGATCACTAGTCACAGAAACTAGTCATAGAAAAAAACAGGTGTTGTGTGAATTCGTGTGACTAGTGATCCCGAGTGAAACTTTTCGGCCGGCCAGTGATTGAAAAGCCATGACATTCCGAAAAGACTTAAGGGGGAGAGTTGTAACAGCGTCGCCTACAGGCTAGACAATTTGAGCGATAATCAAACAAATAACAAAAACCACATAATAAAGTGAGCACTCATATTCTTTTCCTCAGCTACCAGACTCACTTTACTTTCTCGAAGAGAATTTTCTTCTAAAATTGAACAAATTATAACCGAAATGAAAAACATGAACATGAAATCTAAAACATTTTTTTCTTGTTAACCTATTTCTAAATTTTCAACGCCCCCTTTTTTCTTTTTTCTTTTTTTCAGGATAGTACATTACAAAATCATTTGAACAATATTCAAACAAAAATAAACCAATTTGATCAATAATCCTATGTACAAAATTTACAAAACACTGGCACAATCATATTCTGCTGAGGAAGTCAGCATTTATATGTTTCTTTCCCTTCCGGTGTTCTACCACGAAATTGAATTCCTGCAAAAGGAGTGCCCAACGGTGTAACCTGGCATTTTTGCTAGCAGTAACTTGTAACCATGTTAGCGGACTATGGTCGGTATGAATTGTAAACGGTAGTTCATTGTCTAGATAATACCGTTGCTTTTGGACCGCAAATATAATGCTAATGCATTCTTGCGTACTAGTGCAGTACTTCTGTTCTGCTGAATTAAACTTTCAACCATACCCACTAAAAACCCTCCTGAATTACAATAGATCCAAATATATATCAAAATTAAAAAAACATCCTGAAAACATTATAAAACCGAAAAAAAGAAAAGAGTAAATTTCGGAGGAGAGAGAAAATGTAAATTCAAAACAAAGGGGAGAAAATAAGATTTAAATCCAAACCCTCCCGAGAACTTGTGGGAGGAGCCCTGTTTTGTTTATGGATTTGAGTAAAAACATCTGAAGAGAGATCAGATACTATTCCAGACGCCAATTTCCTGAAGGAATCTAAAACGACGCATTAATATCGATTCATTTTGTCCCAGCATAAAGTTCAAACTGTTTTATGTTCGGTAGATTGTATCGCCGTCGGCTGGTAGTATATTTAAGACACTGTAGAAGAAAGTGTTCCACGGTAAGTGTTGTGATACAAGTTTCACAGATGGGGAGAGGTTCACCGCGTAAGAGATGACCATGTGTAAGATAGCAGTGGCCAATACGAAGGCGTGTAAGGATTACTTCTTCACGTCTGTTCGCACAGGATGATGACACCTAGGTCTTAACGGAGTCTTTTACCTTCCTCAACTTGAAGGCGCGATTTTGCCATTCAGCGTGCCATGTCTTTAAATGTTTCAAGTGCTCTGGCCAGCTGTCTGAAAAAATTGCGATGTCATCAAGGTAAGGGGTAGCAAAAGCATGACAGTCGCGTGAAACCTCGTCCATTAATTTAGAAAAATAGAATGGAGCAATTTTTGCTTTGAATGGCAAACGTAATGGTCTGTAGACGCCTGTGGTTGTAGTGAACTCAGCGATTTTCTGAGCCTGCTCCAAAAGGGGACACTGTCAGTAACCTCTCGACAAATCTAGCAACGAAATGAAAGATGCTTTCGCTACTGTTTCAATACGTTGTTTGATATTGGGGAGGGGATAATACAGCGTTTTGGTTATTTTATTCAACTGACGATAATCAATACATAATCGTGGGTCTTTAGATAACGCCTCCACTAGAATAACCTGCGAAGCGTATTCAGATTCTCCGCGTTCAAATATGTTATCTTTTAACATTTTCTCAATTTCGATTTGGATCAGGTCAGACAAGACCTGGCGACGCGCCAGAAGGACGGCTCTTTACCGGTACTGCGTTCACCAGTTCAATATCCGCGGTAGTGAGTGACGTAAGTCCTGGGCGTGTAGTGAAGTTTTTCGCATATCGGTTAACTACTTCACGTAACTCATTTGTTTCTGTGGAAGTCAATTGTTCTCCTACTTCAATTAAATTTAAAATATCTCCATCACTTTCACCATTTTCAGAGGCACAATAAAGAGGAATCTCTTCTTCCACAGATTCTACAATATTTTGCATCATAATATTACGATCAAAATATCGTTTCAACATATTTATATGATATATGGTGTTTTTATTCGGTCTTGAGGGCATCTCCACGAGATAATTGGATTCGGAATTTTTTTTCACCACCTTCCCCTGACCTATCCATTTGGTAGTGAACTTCCTTTGAGAACCATGCGATAAAACAAGCACCGCATCCCCTTTTATTAAAGTTCTTTTTGTTATCATACCCAATTTTTTGTTTCTCTGTACTCGACTCGCTATTTGAAACAGCTAAATCGAGACAACGAGATAACTTGTTTACGAGAGAATACACATAAGTCTAATACGGGTTGCATTTCTTCCGTACCATCAGATAAGTGTTCGTGGAGCAACGTTTCGGGAGATCTCAGTTTTTTTCCGAAAACTAGCTCGGCTGGTGAGAAATCCGTGGTTTCATTCACCACGTTTCCAACCGTGAACAAAACCATTGGCAAGACTTGGTCCCACGACTCGCCTGCTTCGCGGCAACACGACGTCAAAATACGTTTCAAAATACGGTGTAGTCGTTCTACCGCATTGGATTGTGGGTGATCGACGGAGTATCTGTGTTTAATATTTAATTTGGCCAAAAATGTTTCGGTCAAATTACTAATAAACGAAGAACCCTGATCGGTTTGTATTTCACTCGGAAAACCAGTTTGACTAAAAATATCCAAAAAACCCTCAATTATTGAAGTGGACGAAATATCTTTTAAAGGAATTGCTTCCGGGTATTTCGATGTTGTACAAAGTGCTGTCAACATTTATCGAAACCCTTTCTTAGATTTAGTAAGTGGCCCCACCGTATCGACGGAGAGCTTGCGGAAACATTCCCCGACTACAGGTACTATTTTTAACGGTGCTTTCTTCGCGTCGTTAGAATAGCCCAATTTTCGACATGTTTCACAAGTTTAAACAAAAGTTTCAATGTCTTTATAAAGATTTGGCAAGAAGAAATGTGTACATATTCTATCTTTAGTTTTTGAAACTTCTACGTGGCACGACATGCCCTGATGTCCTAATTTCAAAATTTCAATTCGGTAATTTTTTGGTATTATTATGAGTTGACGAATGTAACCACTATTGTCTTTTTTATTTCTAACTAATACTTGGTTTCCTAACTGAGTAATTTCTTTCGAAACTGCACTTCTAAACCCTTGAAGAGTTTCGCATTCATTTTGTTCTCTAACAAAATATGTTACTTTTACCTTCGTTATTGTGGAAATGTCTTGATCAGCTAGTGACAAACTGATAAACTCGAGTGGCGTTTCTTCACGTCCTTTGCTCTCGGACGGCTCTGGACACTCGTTCGCCTTTTCCTCCCGCGCTTGACTTCGAGTCAGTACTGCATTGATCTTTTCCAACTCGGACTTCAGAGTAGTAGGAGTGTTTTCTAAAAGATACGCAGTTTTATTCCCTAAAAGGTAATAGCCTCGATCTAACTCCTTGCGCACTACTGCGGCCTGTGAGATCACCGTAACTATCTCTCCTTTTAGATTTGTAGCCTCAACACATATATCTACTAACGGCAGACATACAGGGTGCTCATCCAAGGGTTGGGAGACCCAGATCGTTTCACCTGTATACATCGTATTATTTATGTTATTTTGTGAAATAATGTCTATTGAAGCCCCTGTATCCCTCCATAATTTCATGGGTAAACCGTTTATTTTTCCCATTGGTCATTTACGCTCGGAATGGTTTCCGTAATATTTTGTGCAGATTCTACAACCGTGTTTGACTCTGACCTCTGAGGACAATGGAACGACAAATGGACCGTGGCTTGACAAATAAAACATTTTTTCACATACGGTTTCTCAAACACTGAACTATTTGATTTAGCTGTAGTTTTCTTGTTTGGTTCTGCGGGTTTTCTTTCCGTAAAACTTTTAGAATTATTTTCTAACGTGTTATTCGGAACATTTTCACGCGGTTTTTCTCCCGTTGAAAAGAATTTAGGTGAGTTAGGTCCAGCGTTTCTCTGCGGCCTACGTATTTCGGATTTCACTAACTCGTACTCGTCGAGTAGAGTGGCGAGTTCCTTCGCGTCAATTAATTTGGCCCACTTTTCTACGAAGTGTTCCCTTACGTCTGGATGTACCTTTCTTTTCATCTGATCCGCGATCATTGTTTCTTTCAACTTTTCAAAGGAGTCAACTTGGATTCTGTCTAACCATTCATTAAGATACGTGTCTAAGCAATATCGGAGATCTTCCCACCTTTCACTGTCTCCCTTCCTGCGAGAAAAGAAAGCTGTTCGAAATTTCTCCACTCATTTTAAACCTTCTTAATAAATTTTCTTTTACTTCTTCGTAATCCTGACTGTCTATTTCTTTCACGATTTGTAGTGAAATTCCGGATGGTAATAAACCTAACAAATAAGTGACCCATCTGTTTTTTGATATATTTAAATTCGAAACCTGTCTTTCGAAAAGATTTAAATATAGTCCTAAATCCTGATCTTTTTCAAACTTTCCGATTATTCTACTTATATCCACGTTAGAACTTTCTTTTTCCCAAGAATTCATTGAACCCATAGTACTAATTCTCAGTTTTCCCAATTCGAAAAGGTGCTCCGACTCTCTTATCGCGAGTGCTTCCCTTGCTTCCGCTTCGCGTACCTTCCCTGCTTGATACATTCGATTAGTCCCTTAACCGAATCTTCCTCATTACAAGTTGCGTTTAAAATCAAATGTTTTAACTGCATTTTATTCATGCCTTCATTAGCTTCTAGCCCCATTTTTCCCGCGACTTCTATTAAAGTAGCTTTAAGATTCTGCGTTAGAAAATTTATACTTGTACAAATTTTCACTTCACGAATAACTATAACGAATCTGAGACTTGTAATTGTATCCAAGAATATGCGTGCTCACCAATTCGTTCTAGTGAAGAAGCCACAGGTTGCTTTTGAGCGGTCGTGTTGAGGTCTTCGCTGGACTTCTCGGACGAACTTGGCACCAGTATCGTACCACACCGGATCGATTCCCACCGCTATGCCACCAGTTGTAAAAAATACCACACCGGGAGGAGGGCCTTCAGCTGCTTGTTCCTTGATTTTCTTCTTCTTCTTCCGTTTCCCCGCTGCCACCAACTCTCTCCCTAGAGCGATTTAAGCACAAGGAATATTTCAATGGAAAAATTGTACCCTTCTTCAGTCCGTTCTTTTCCGCTGTACTTTGATTTTCTTTCTCTATCAAAAAAACATCACTTTTACACAACTCAAGTCCTCTCATCGTCGTTCTCACTCGGCTGAACTCTTTTTCAGGAGGTGGCTTCTACGATATCTGATCCGCTCTGAGTTCTACAATTGGGGAGAAGATAAACAGAGTAAGATTAAGGAGAAAAGCATTATCGCTCAAATTGTCTAGCCTGTAGGCGACGCTGTTACACCCCCACCCCAGAAAAATCTCCAACAAATAAATTTCAACTATTGGATAATTTTTGATTAATTAAAGACTACACGATGTCGTGATTTCTAGCCAAAAATTCCTTTATTTACACCTTCCAGGAACAAAACTTTTTAAACAATACGTTAAATGTACGAGGTCAAAAAAATCATCTTAATAAATCAACTCAAAATAGATGGCAAAATTTTAGACAATTGATGCCATCCAGGAACAAAAATGTTATTAATAATAAAAGAATTAAACATTCAACTTCATGAAACCTCTTCTAGACACTTGAAATAATTTTAGGCTACTTTGAGACTACACTTTGATACAACCGAAAATTTAATATTTTAGACCATCTAGAAGCAAAAATGTTATTAAGAATTAGAGGACAAAAATCATCTTCCTGAAATCTCCGAAAAACATTGAATTAGTTGTAGACAAATTATTGACTACATGATGACATAATTTTTAGTAAAAAATTCCTATATATACACCCTCCAGGTACAAAAATGTTTAAACAATTCATAATATATAAGAGGTCGAAAAATTAATCTTAAAAAATAGACTGAAAATGCATGCCATATTTTTGGAGTACTTTAAGACTACACGTTAATGTAATTTTCAACAAAACCTCCATTTACTCACACCAGGAACAATGTAATATATTATTAACAATATAATGACAAAGTAAACTACATGATACCGACTGAAATCGCTTGCAGTAATACTCGAATGTTTATGGACTACACGATGTATTTTTTAACAAAAAATTGTGTTATTTACACCCTCCAGAAACGAAAATATTTTAACAATACATTTAATTTAAGAGGTCAAAATAATCAACATAAGGAATAATAGTCTAAAAATACGTGAAGTAATTTTGGACTACTTTTATACTACACGTTGATGTAATTTTTCTACAAATAATTTCATTATTTACGTCTTCCAGCGACAAAAATGTTATTAACAATATAAAAAAGCTATATGAAATCGCCTGAAAATTATTGTAGTAATATTGGACTGCTTATGGACTTCATGATGTAATTTTTAACAAAAAAGACTTAATAACACCCGAACAAAAATGTTATTAACAATAAAAGGACAAAAAAATTACATAAAATCGCGTCAAAATGCATGCAGTAATTTTGGATTACATGTAGACTACATTGTAATGAATTTTAACCAAGAATTCCATAATTTGCGATAATTCACCCTCTAGGAACAAAAATGTTTAAACAGTAATTTAAATATATTGAGGTCAAAAAATCAACCTTAATAAATCACCTCAAAGTAAGTGGTGTAATTTTGGACTGCATTTTGATTGTACGTTGACGTAATTTTTTGAACAAAAAATTCTATCGCTTACGCCCTCCAGGAATGAACATGCTGTTAACCATAACGGACAAAATAATAACCTCATAATATCGTCTGAAAATCCGTACAGTAATTTTGGACTACTTATTGAGTGCACGTTTATGTATGTTTTAACGAAAAATTTCATAGTGACAGTTTCTATAGGAACAGAAACACGAGAAGTAATAAAAATTAGGAATAAATAGACATGGTCACGCCGAGAAGTTGCTGCAATTGTTGGACTTATTATATATTATGTATTTACTCTTTTTTAAAATAGTTTGTTTTATTTTCTTCGTTTTAGAGAAGTTTTTTTTTC
This sequence comes from Laupala kohalensis, assembly GCA_002313205.1. NCBI lineage: Eukaryota > Metazoa > Arthropoda > Insecta > Orthoptera > Trigonidiidae > Laupala > Laupala kohalensis. Next base: position 189,800 of record NNCF01127935.1, on the reverse strand, counting down.
TGCTCTGGCAAAATATTCTTTATAAAATGTGTAGGATTTTGGAATTGATTATTGATTTATTAAAAAATATTTTAGGAATAGATCGTCAGGCATGGGAAGTTTAACCCACAAATATAGAGTTGGAAATTGCTGTGATGACAACATAGAATATGTCTAATTTTACCCTTGTTTTTACATGAAAATATTACTTCCATAAAGATTATTACCAAGGTTTCTTGCCTCAGTTACTTAATACTTTTAATATATTTGTTTTGTTTCTTGAATTTCTGAACAGTTTTTTTCAGTAATAATATTCGCGCTAATTAATTCTAAAATTTTGACCATTGTGTAAAATTCAAAATTTTATTTCATTTCTAATTTAGACAAATATCTTCTGCTTAGGGAAATATGAATGTGCCAGGCGCTTGTATAGTGTACATATCCGTTCACGAGGAATTCAATAACGTTATGTTCTGTTTATATCAAAATAATCATTATAAGAAGTAGAGGGAAAAAAACTTTTAGAAGTAGAGGGAAAAAAATAAAATGTTGGAGAAAGACAATGACGAGGACTTTGCATTTTTGTCTTCATTGGCGCCATTTTTTTAAAAAACTTGATCCTTTAAGAAAACTCGCCGTAATGGGAAAATTTATAGATGTAATTCAGAATGAAATTAAAGAACAAGACCGTGATTTCTAATATCTGTTTTTTTTTGTTAATCTTACTTCTATATCTTAAGATTCACACTTTTTTGAGCGTCAGAAATAGCCTTTCTTCTATTCTTACCGGCTGTTGAAAATTTGTGTTTTTATGAGTGATGAGGTCATCAATACCATTTACAATATAATCAAATGTGTCAATTTACATTCTCGTATATTCAAAAAAAATTTCAGGACATACTCGTAATTGAGGATACAAATGATAAAATTCACCGTAAGTAGTTCTTAGACGATAATTTCATGTGTTTCACGGCGTCTTCGCCTTAAAACTGCGCATTTCACAACAAATCCATCATGTAGCAACATTTCGCGTACTTAACGCGATGCCATCTTGCTTGCAGAATCTCAATTCTGGTGGCACGCCGTAACACTTTTGTCGCTCGCGTTTGTCGCCCACGTAGGACACAGCCTAATTATCCGTAAGAGCAAGGCAAATTTTGTTCTTTCTTCAATTTTTAATATCTGACACGGGCGATAGTTTTTACTTTCTCATATACGTAGTATATAGAAAGTATTGTAATTCTAAAAAAAATAAAATAAAAAAATAATCGAAAACGAGATTCTTACGGAAATATTTATTTTGGAGGTCCCTGATTCCGAAAAAGTAGTTTTGGACCGGATGTCCCTCTGGTCCGTCCGTCCGTCCGTCCGACCGTCTGAGCGCAGCACTCCTGATCGAATGGAAATATTTTTTTTCACGTTTCGTATTTACGGTAAAATCTACTTTTGACAGATGCCCGTGCTTTCAATTTTCTTTTTACTTGAACACGAAGGGCTCTTCACATAAGGTCAAAGAACGTTTTTTTGTATTTTTCAAAAACTGGTCCAACGATTTTGCTTAAATATTCTGTACGCTAAGTGTAATTAGTATACAATTCAACCGTATTAGCGGGATTTCGCTTGGAAGTTTGGTATAGGCGCACTGAAATAATTTCCATCTGCTGTACTTAAACATTGGTTCACTATTTCAAGAAGCTTGAATATTAACATGGATGAAGCAGAGGTAGAGTACACTTTCGGTAAACTGAAAGATTTGATAAAAATAAAATATATAGCAGGACCGAAAACGCACTTCAGGGTCGAATCTATACGAACGTCTGCCTACAACGAAATTACATTTACGTAATACTTAGACGATATTTATAAGTGTGAGAAATTGCTAAATGTCTTCAAATAGTATTCAGAATATTTATTTTATTTTCAAATCTGAAATAAAAGACAGTAAAGTTGAACTATTGGCTTTGAACCCGACTAAAATGGTTGTTGTAGTTCATTTCTTTTGTCGTATTCTGAGCATAAAGGACCGAAAAAAAAATCGATCACAAGATTTTGTCAAAAATATCAGTTTTTATGCTTCCTGATTGCAAAAAAATGGTTTTTAAAGGAACGTCCGAGCCCGACAAAAAAACTTCGTTTTCTTTATGTCTTTTCTTGTGAGTAGTATTGAAAAAATTGCAAATGAGAAAAAGAAATCGATCGCGAGGTTTATACGGAAATATTCAGTTTTGAGGGCTCTGATTCCGAAAAAGCGGCTTTTAAAATAACATCCGACGCCGACTAAAATGAGTTTAATTTACTTTTTTACTTTCTCGTTTACGTTCTGTATGACTACACCGATGTCCGAAGACCGATGCAATACTTTACGTGCACAGGGATTAATAGACGAAATATTATGTACGAGATACTTCTCCATCTTCATTTCGCACTAACAATGACACAAGAGATTTTTGGCCAAAGTATATTTCGATCAAGAGGCAACGATTTTTTTATATGTATCACTAGCTTTGGAAACATGTTCTATACCAAAATCATTATTTCTTAATCGAAAAATGACGGATAACTGATTTTAAAAACTACCCCCTGATTGGAAATCTTATAGTACGAGAACGACTGCACCTATCTCAAAAATGGTTCGTACCTTTTTTGTAGGAAATTTAATGAGAATAAGTTTTTCATATAGATATTTTTCTCAAAATCTTAACCAATTTGTGACAATACGGCATAAATCACGAATGGGCACCTGAGGGGCGGCTTTTAAAGTAGTAAGAATTTAATCGCTGCAAGAGGGGCAATTTTATACTAATCCCTGGCGTTGCAAAAGGTGTATGTGCTATGGGTGAGCTTTTCTGCATTGGGCTCCTTGGGAGGAGGTTATTTTATGTAAATCCAGATATTGTTTGGAAAATTTACTTTGTTTTTTTTGTCTTGAAGGTAATGTGTAATGAAAAATTATTTTGCTTATTTTTCCTTAATCTTGTTATTCAACGTTTTATAGCAGTTTTAATCGTTGAAATATGTTATTTACATTAATATTACTTATAACATTTACAGAATTCTCAGACAAGATAGGTAAGGAGCGTTACGAAATAAGAGAAAGTAAATAATAGCACACTTTATCACACTATTTAACCGAAATTGATGGTAGATCAATTTCAAATTGTAGAGAAATTAATTAATTAGTTTTTAACTAAATTGAATAACAATGTTTATGGACTGTTCTCTTTGTTCTCGCGTTAATATCCTAATTATCTTTATATTTATCTATAAATATATCTTTTGAAATGTAATATGAATCTTACTGATCTAATCTCCCCCAAAAACGAGAGAATAAACAATGATACAACGATACAAATTTTTAACATAAAAACAATGAGCAACATACAAACGACTTTTAATTTATCATTCTTTGATAATGTTTCTAATGCTCCACAATTACCAAGCGAGAGAACAAACTTCGTATGTTAGAGATTCTTTTATATAATACTAGTAAATGTATTTCTTTAATAAAGTTTTTAAATAGGGTAAAAATAAGACAACCAAAATATAGAGTAACATGTTAAGAACAACCTTCTTCTAATAGAATTCTTTAATGTCGCTCTCTAGTGCAGGTTGAGAAACGTAAATGAGAAAGTATGTGTAATGGTCTTGCACCACTAGTTTTATAATGTAAATCATAATTACATGAGAATTTACAAAACAAATCACTTCCGAGACACTATGCGTAATTGTCCGCTCAACTTTGAGAATGTTTTATTCAAATATTTTCCCCGAAAGTTTCAAATTTTATTCGATATCTTAAAATATAATGATTTTTCTTTCGTTGAAAAGACTTATAGTATTTCATAACACCGTTCAAATACTTCATTCGAGTACTGCTGTGTTAATCAATGATATCCTCAATAATGAATTATGCTCTTTGATCAGTTAATCAATAATTAGAAATCACCATCAACCCCTTGAATCCTACTAGTTAATATCCTACTACTACTAGTTTGAACCACCGCATTTCAAAACGGCTTTTATCAGCATATAAACTTAAAGCATTTATCTTATGTAGCCATTTCAGTTTCTTTGCGAATAAAAATAAGGCATCTACAACATTTAATTGTCTGAACGTCTAAATATTATTCCCCCAATTTTAAATATAACCAATAAGAATACATATTCGAGAGAATGGACCGACAGTAAAGTACAGAGATCCATTTGACAAATACTGATGCGCACATTGTATATTAATTACACTAGTTCCACAAGAACGAAATATTGTAAGTACTCCAAAATTTAAAGAATACTCAATATTTGATATACCTTACTCAATATTCAATGGTAGCATTTAGTTACTAGAAGTAAAGCTTAAAAGTAATATGTAAGAGTATTTGTCTAAACAGAAAACAAATTTTAACTCTATTAAATATTAACTTCTCAAATGCGAAGTCAGTAAATGACATTTTTATTATTAACAAGAGTACATACGTATTCTATAATTAGTCCAATAATTACAGCAACTTCTTACTGCCGTGATCATGTCTTATTTTGTAAATTTTTATTACTTCGTGAGTGTAAGTTCCTAGAGAAAGTACACCATGGTATGTTTCGTTAAAACATACATCATGTGAGTAGCCCAAAATTACTCTTTGCGTGTTTAGGCGAATTCATTTGGTTGATTTTTCTGTCCTATTATAGATTTTTCTTCAAAACGTCCGTTAAAATTGAATTTATGATAAAAAGTTCATCAACGTGCTTCCTTAAAGTAGCTCAAAATTACTGCATGCAATTTGAGTCTATTTTATGTAGTTATTATTTTCGTCCTTTTATTGTTAATAACATTTTAATTCCTGGAGAGCGTAAGTAAAGGAAATTTTCGTTGAAAATTACATCAACGTGTAGTCCATAAGTAGTCCAAAATTAATGTATGCATTTCGAGTTTATTTTATGAGGTTATTTTATATCGTTTTATTGTTAATAACATTTTCATTCGTGGAGGGCGTCAATGACGGAATTTTTTGTTAAAAATTACATCAACGTGTAGTCTGAAAGTTATGCCATGCATTTTGAGTCGATTTCTTAAGATTGACTTTTTGACCTCTTATATATAATGTATTGTTTAAACATTTTTGCTCCTTGAGGATGTACATAAAGGAATTTTTATTAAAAATTAATTCATCGTGTAGTCTATAATTAGTCTAAAATTATTTCAATTTTTTTTCAGCAGTTTCATGAAGTTGATTGTTTGTCCTCTAATTGTTAATAACATTTTTGCTTCTAAAACATGACATTTTCGGTTAATAATTACATCCAAGTGTAGTCTCAAAGTAGTCCAATATTATTTCAATTGATTTTCCACAGTTTCATGTAGTTGATTTTTTGTCTTATAATTTTAATAACATTTCAGCTTCTGGATGGTTTCAAAGATATAATTTTTAGTTAATAATTACATCAATTTGAAGTCTCAAATTAGCCTAAAATTGCTTGAAGCGTCTTTTGGCGATTTCATGTCGTTAAATGTTTGGTCTTTTTATTGTTAATAAAAATTTTGTTTCTGGAGGGCATCAATGATGGAAATTTTGTTAAAAATTACATGAACGTGTAGTCTAATATTAGTCCAAAACTATGCCATCCATATTGAGTTGATTTCCTAAGTTGGATTTTTTAACTCCATACTGTTAAAACTTTATGATTACTGGAGGGTGTAAATAAGGAATTTTTTGGCTAAAAATCATGGTATCGTGAAGTTTTTAATTAGTCTAAAACTATCCTACAGTTGAAATAGATTTGTTTGAGTTTTTTTCTTGGGTTGAGGGTGCTACTTTCAGCAAAAGTTAGCACCCCCATTTTTTAATTTTGATTTGATTCAAGGTTTAGGTGCTGTTCGAAACTTTTTTAATGGTTCAAAATAATTCAAATTGTCTTAATATTATGAAATGAAAATGGGTGTGAGGGATAATGTGGGAGTGCTAACTTTTTACGACGTCCGTGCACTTCTAGCAATATACATATTACAAACTTTACTTAAAATAGTGTGTTTCGAAATATTAACAATTTTATTTTTCATGTTGGTATATTGAGCAATCTTTTACCTATTTAATCCAAGATCTATAGTTTTTTACCATATGTTTGCCTCAACTATCCGTCAAAGCAGAAAAGGATTTGAAAATACAAGAACGAACTTCGTATGAAATTTCTCAAAGCAGATTCCATGAAACAGAATTTAGACCATTGTTGGTGGAGGTGGATTTTTTCTAGGAAATATGATGTGATACCATGAAGTATTCCATGAGGAATATCGTAAGGAGACTTCGTACTACATCAGTTCGTAGATCTTCAGGCTTCTCTCAGTATGCAGAAGTCTCATTTCGAAAAAAAAATTCTCATGGCATCAATGTTGGTAGAACGCAAAAGCCAAAAAAAATAAAAAGTGCAACGTAACGTAATTTTTGTATGAAAATATGATATAATGCATCAAAACGTCCTAGAAAGAAATAACTCAAAAATTCTCAGAATTATTATTATAGCAATTGAATTATAACTTCCAGAAGTTACGAATAAAACGAGTGTGGATAATTCTATTTTTCTCCTCAATCGACAGTACGTAAGAAAAAAATTACTACGTAAGAATTGAAATGAGGAATTAGACACGTAAAAATACTCTTAACATATATCAATACGCGTGGGAAAACAGAAAAAAGTTGATATTCCGTTTTCACATCATTGATCGAAAATGAGTTAAAACAGTTTTTAATGTGTTTTGTCGAATAGAACATTCAACCAACAAGCTGAAAAAATAAACGTACATTTTGAAGCTCCAGGACAAAACAACAAGCACATAGACTTCCTAGCGGAGATGAAACAACACTGCGCGCGCAGGAATTGATAGACGAAATATGTACAGGATACCCGGTCGCCGCCTATTCGCCCTGCCATTCGAGTTCTGTCAAAATAGTTGTTTTGTTGTGTATGGTAACAAATATCTAATTTATTTAAACAATTTATTAAATTATTTTTTAAATTTAACAATCAACTATTAACCTTACCTTACCTATTAACGTATTTCGGAGCAGAAAGATCCTAGAGTGCGTGAAGTCAGGTCGACCGGAGGAGGGGGAAAAAGGGCGTTTGTTTAGCGTAAGATCCTAGCAAAAGGAGCGAGGGTCTCCGAACCGTTTTAGGGGGTCAAGAGTTAGATGAACAATAGAAAAACTTTGGAAAATTTCATTGACACTGTCCAATATCCAGAGTCTTACCCGTCTCGTGCACAATGAAGAGAAAGTCTTCGTCGTGATGGCTCCAGGATACCCAGGGGGAGAAGGGGGAGTCTCGTGACAGTACAGACGTGAGGCTATTTTTCATTTCACCTAGGCATTTAAATAAATATGTTACAATATTTCTCGTTACACACTTTTTACACATAATCTTTGTAATCTTGAAACTGCGTCTTTATGTTCACTTATTCTACCCTTTTGGTTTAGTCACTCGTTCCTTCTTCCTTCAATCGCCTTTCTTTTCCATACTCTTCACAATCCCAGAAAACATGCTCCTCATCTTCCTTTGTTCTTCAAACACATGCAATCACTATGTTCTCGTATCTTCAGTGTTTGGGGGTATTTATTAAAATTACCATGGCCAGTCATAAATTGAAGGGCATATTGAGTCGAAACCATTTACTATTCATTACCGCATATTTCACGTTTGGTATGTTGGCATATGTTACTCTTCCTTTCTCTGACTTCTCCCGTCTCGTTTGTTATCCCCGTAATAACTCCATTGTCTAAACCTTTTCGTGCGTGCTATTCATTTTAGAGAGAATAGATTTGACATGATCCTCCCAGCAAAGTTTCCTGTCTATCGTGATTCCAAGGTACATGACTTGTGGACCAGTCCACAGTGGTGTCCATGACCTTGAGCGATGGTAGGTTTTGGAAAGACTTGCCGGTGAGATAGCGAAAAGTGAAGATAATTATTTGACACTGGGAGAGCCATTTGGAAGAAGTCCAAGTTTCTAGACGAGAAGTGACAGATTGAAGGTTAGAGATAGCGAGAGGAAGATTGAATTCACATGTCGCGTACGAAGTGTTGTCAGCGTTAAGGAATTCGAAATCATGTCGGGGGTCAGGAAGATTGTGAAGAAAGAGAGAGAAAAGAGTAGGTGCCCAGACCCTCCCCTGGCGTACTCCAGCACACATGGGACGGATGGTGAAAACAGAATGGTTGTGGCGAACCCGAAACTTTCTCACATTCCCATTGATATGGTATCCATTAATGTGAAAATGTTATCCACTAATGTTGGAGATTTCATAGTATTGATGTGTATCCCCAACCCCTATTCACTTATGTAATTTAGAAAAAGGTTTTAGAAAACACAAATTTCCCATTTCACTCTCTTAGGGGTTAATTTTCATAAAATCATTTCTTAGCAGACATTTTCGATAATTTTTCGTGTCACGCTTTTTCCAACCCCCCACCTCTAGAGGTGTCGGGTACGTAAAGGGGACATAATGTCATTAGAAATACGATTATTCATCTCAGAATACACAAAAACCATGGACTCGACTCTAATATCGTTCTATTTACATTATTTTTACATCTCGACCTTCCCACCCCCAGTTCTAAGGATATCGTGCCTGTTATGTGAACTTGTCTTAAACCTAACGGCATTGGAAGTTGAAACATCTCATTAACCCTAAACTATGGATCCTATGCGTTATTTTATTTATATTTCAAAACATTTAGTTCTCAATTATTTTTATCCATAACCCATTATCACCCCCACCCCAAGGGGTGCTTATGGTGTCCTTGTTTCATGGGGGCTGAATTCAGACTCACTTGATTTCGGTATTTCACTATTAACACAGTGACGCCGAAAATTATGGCATCTTCTCTGGTATGTCATGTTCGATCTTTTTTCATGGCCTCCCGTTCATAGGGGTGCTGGGGTTTATACGGGCTTATTGTGAACTTTGGCGTCAACAGGAATGTTAATTTCAGCGACCCCGAAAACTATGATCTCAACGTTAATATTAATCATAGTATTTTATTTTTACAGTTAATCCCCTTCCCAAAGGGAGTATATTCCCTCAAAGAGGATGACAGTGGACGTAAGCTCTGCTCTTTTGTAACTTAGTAAAGTATGTATTTATCGTCAATATCCGACTTTTTGCTGTTGTTTTTACTTGTGTCCCGTTCCCACCCCTCCCCAGGGAACATAAACACGTAGCAGCGAAGTGAAAAGGAAACAGAAACATCGCCACATAAAAAATGTAACACGTCACAAAAAATAAAAAGTGACACAGAACCAACCCCAACCTTGTGGAATTCTGGACAGGTCACGGTAATTTTAAGGCATATTTAAAACGAATAGGGAAAATTGAAGAAGGGCAATGCGAATGTGAGGAAGAAGAAAAGCCTCAACATAATGTGGAATTGTAACCTATATGCAGAAGAAAGATCGCAATACATAAAATCACTCAAAAGAAAAGGACTTTTCCCGACAAAAAATTATGAAAAATTAATACAACAAAAAGGTTTCGAAGAACATTTGGAATTTATAAAGCAATTACGCCAAATACGAGGTATCAACAAAGGATAAAAGAAGGAATAAGAAAGAGGAGCATCATAAATAGTAGAACTACGCTAACCAGGAGGCGGGACAGGGACGGAAACGTGTATCACTGCTAAATGGCGCTGCCCAAAGGCAAAAAGACACGTTGAACGGAAGAGACAGGAAACCTTGAAATGACAATGTTACAATCAAGGTAGCGGAAAGACCTAAAAGTAAAATAAAAATAAATGCTACATGTATTCTATTTCAGAACATCAAGTGTCTCTTTTGCCATTTCATGCGTTGTCCCATCGTATCGTGGTGATTTATTATTATTTTATCTTCTTAACGCATCTGCTACTTCTGCAGGCGTTATTTCCTTCGCATTTCCTTCCTGGAGTTCTTCACACATATATTGAGTTCAACAGCGTATCCCCCGTTTCACATCAGCCTCATGTATGTTCCCCCCTTTAATAATGTTCTCCATATTTCCTTTCTCTAGTTTTTTCGGCCCTTATTAAATACTGTAATCCCCACGTTTCTTTTTCAAAAACCTTTCCTACAAATTCCTGCCAAGTTCGTTTTTCCGCCATCATTTCCATCCCAAATTTCTCCTTACTATTTTTATAGTGTTGTATTGTCCTTTGTGTGACTCTTTTCTGGCGCCTTTCCTTTTGCAATATGCATCGCATCTTATTTTTGTCCTTCTTTAACTTCATTCTTTTGTCCATCACGCTACATTTGGACCGTTCCTGCTCACCCGTGGTTTCATACATTTAGCAGAGACTCGCATTAAAACGTATCTGTAAAACATCTATCCTATCTATTGTGCATTCATTCCACCTCATCTTCACTGCTTCTAATATCTCCCGTTTTTTCTGTCGTAATTTATTCCAGGATATTCGTGTGTACCTCTACGTGCTGTCAGTCTACCCATCCTTCACATCTCCACTTCCTCTGTGTCCTATTACTATTTCTAATGCTCAATATTCATTGAGCACCCCATCTCTCATTTGCCACGTCTGCACATCAATATACTTCAGGTGATTTGCTAGTGCCACATATATAATTGATTTCAGTACGAACTCAACACCCCTTTTCCTATACAGGACAACCTGCTTATGCGTTGTAACGAGTATATCCTCTTCTGTATCACAATTATCGCACTCCATGGGTGTAGTTCCACTATCGTGTGATATGCTAACGGCACATGCTGTAGCTTTCCACCCAAATGACATACTTCTTGAAAGCATCCAAAGATCCCGTAACGTTCATCCGTTTTGGTAACTGCGCAGTGGACGGAGGAACTAAGAACTTGGTTTCCTGAAGGAGTAAGTCGTGATTTATAGTGAGAAAGGCGAAAGAAGTCGAATTAGATTGCAGGAACGGTAATTCTGTGAGAGATGATAGGAGTTAATTCGTGTGCCAGGCGCAAGGTCTGCAGGGCTGCAGACTTGTTGCACCGGAACCCATAGTTGGTGAGGCGAATGGCGTGAGGGGATTCTAGGAAATGGGTAAGTTTGGAGAGGACAATGGACTTTCAAGAGTTTGCCAAGAATAGAGAGAAGGCTGATGGGACGATAGTTGTTAGGGTGCCGAAGATTCTTCTCCTGTGGAGGAGAGTAATGGTGACTTGTTTTCAGGAAAGAGGAAGATAACCAAGAGAAAGACAAGACTTGAAGATATTAGTGAGTGAGACAGCGTTATCAGGAAGATGACGAAGATATATGCCACGGATCATCGTCTGGGTTAGTGGGCGACAGTGGAGGTAGAAATGTGGTCAAGGGAGAGGGATGCGACGCAATGACGGGGAGGGAAACGGGTTTCCCGAATATCTGAAGACCTCGTCATTTCTGGGAGAGTCGTAGATGGGAGTGAACGTGCCGGGAATGCGGAGCGGGTTAAAACTGGTGGATGGGTTTCTGAGCGTCCTCTAGATCCTCCAAACGTTGGCCCGGGCAAGATAAACTTGCCATTGTTGGACCTGGAAGTCTCGGAATCGGTCTTGTAATATATGTGTAGGGTGGTGAAAATGGGTTTTGTCAGAAGGATTCGCGGCGCGGTAGATTCGCCGCTGAGTACGATGTCGTTCCCACATCTGAGCAAGAACGTCCAGGGGAGTGTGTGGGAGAGAGGATGAGGCGGGGGTTAATGTACAACGATGTCAGAAGCTCGTCAATATTACGTTAGAGATGTCCCGATCAATGTCTTCGGATGTAGTGAGTGGGAGATGGGAATTCACCTTACGGTGAAGCCGAGAGGTTTACTCTCCAGTCAATCTTGATGTTCGAAGGAGATTGAAAGTCATGGAGGGAGGGACTCATGTAGGAGAAAACGATAGGAAGGTGGTCAAAGGTCAGCTCGAGTCGGGAAAGGGAAATGGTGATCTGGATGGTGGAGGAGTGAAGGGCAATGTCAGGATGTGGGGATTTTTGACAACTAAATGGGTGTAGGGCGAGGGAAAGATGAGTGTAGGGTATTGAGCAAGACAGGTGGCCAAGGCCCTTCCGCCGGTGCAGCACCAGTCGGTATGCTTGGTAGTTGAGATTCCCAGCGATGACTGTGAATTCACCTAGGCCCGCACTGTCGACAACATTCTTACGTCCGTTTTGCAAATATCAGAATGACTGGGCCCCGCGGAGTGTCGAATTAAGTGTAGTGAGAGACGTAAGCCGAGTTTGAGGGGTAAATTTCTGAAAAACGATGGCGGTACCGCCGCGGGGGTTAAGATTGGGGGTGGCGTAGGGTGTATCATCACCATAAACGTGATAGCACGGAAGAAATATAGAGAGGGAGTGATACATGTCTTCTGAAGGAGAAGAATATGGATAGAAAAGTCCTTGTGGTCATACTGGTTACTACTCTGTACGGACGTGCGTGTCAGGAGCTCCTAAACTTGAGTTTTAAAAGTGTTTAAGAAGATTTTTGGTAATTTTTCAGTGGTAATTGGAATGTGAATATTTCTGAGTAGCCCTGCAAAAGGGTACCCCAGGATAAGGCACCCAAATATGCCCCCCCCCAGCCAAATTACATTTTCCCCTGTGAGTGCTCTTGTTGATAATCTTACATTCGGTGGTCCTGGGAATTCTGTCTTTTTGCAGCGGAAGCATACACATCTGATGCTTCCACTGCTATTTTCACCCTAGTATGGCGAAGCAAGGGAAGGGTAATATCTTTAGCAGTATATGTATCTAAATGTTTTTTATGGCGTTGCCCTTGTTCGACCGATTGTAGTAGATGGTGTCTCAATCGTTTCGTGTTTCTTGCTAGTGTCGTAGATTTTAATGCATTTGTAGATATTCAATATGGCAATTAATTTTTCTAAAAACTTCATAATATTGTGTGTATAAAAATATATGTATGTGTATGTACAGTCCTCCATAACTCCGGAAAGCCTTGATCATCTTTCACCAAACTTTATACACAGATAACTCTAAGGCGACAAATGTTGGGGTTACCCCAGCAATATTTACTTGCAGTATCCCTTGCACCCTTGGGGAAGGGATAGCGAGGGAGCGACATGAAAAATGATCGAAAACGATCTATATTAATATTGAATACATGAGTCAGAGTAGAAGCGCATGGTTTTCACTACTAATATGGACAGTACTCTGAAGTTAGATAAAAGGAAATGATTGAAAACGCAAGTATTAGAAAATTAGAGTACAATAGATCTATGATCTATTCATGTTCTCGGGCAACACTGGGTAGATGAAGCTTGTCTGTATATAAAAATTTTCTGGGTCCCCGCGGTTTTGCTTTCATGAATTTTGTAATATCTGCTGCATTATGCGTTCTCTCGTTCCTATTGATATACAGTGAGAATCTTTTCCATTAATGTGGGTGGTTCGATACTATATGCGTGTATCGTCCACCTTTTATTTTCACAAATGTAATTAAGGAAAATTTTAGAAAAAAAAGCAAAGATTTTCTAGAATAAATTCAAGCAACAATAGATGAAAATTATATGCTAGCTGATATTACAGGGCGTTGCTCGGTTACCTTTTAGTACTAAGTAACATACATAGCGTGCGAAGTGAAATGTGCCATGGATACACCAAAGTTTGTGCAGTCGTTTCGATGTGGCAGTGGCGTGAACATCACCCGGGTCGCTCCGTGTTTCTGCAGAGTGTTACGATGCAGATTAATATATATTTCGCCGTGCAAAAAAATTGTTCTAATACGCAAATGTAACTCGTTCCTTTAAAATATGTATGTGCTCAAGACGAACGTGCCCCGATTGGCAGAAACGACGCCAGTTTCCTGCATTACGGACTTCTAGAATCTATTAAGCTCCATTGACTCGATTGCACCCTGTGCATCGCGGAACGCAGACCATGGCCGACGCGCAACATACGACACCACCTCATTCCGCCCGTGCTTTGATTGATCCTGCGATGTCGCCACTACATCGAGACGACGACACCGAGGTCAGCTTCACGCAACCCCGCACACAACAGCCTAGACTCGATGTAAAAGATACAGTGGGTGCCGTCACCGCCAGTTTAATTACGTATACGCAGCATCAGAAAACGGCAGTGGCAAGTGAAAACTTTGATTTTGAAGCAGCATTAGGCTTTATCTCTGACAATAGAAACAACACTACTTTGAACCGATGCGATCGCCAAGAATGCATGTACATTCACATGCTCCGGCCGTTTTATGAGGATCTTACTTAAGATCGCCGTGAGTTCCTGGTTATTAGGGTTAAAACTCTAGTCGTTGCCATAAAATATGGATGGAATTCTGCTGGTCATAATGTTGCTGTGGACAAATGCTTTGGCATCACGATCCGCGAGCCCCCAGCCAGACCAACTTACGTAAAACAAGAACGTAGAATTTACCGCGCGAGACCCTTTCGAGGCCGGGGGCGCGGCCGGGGACAACAACCCCCGGATATAACACGCAGAAACACAAACGATGGGAATAAAAATTATGCAGCAAAATTTACACGGCGGTATTCAAGGAATAATAGATTTGGTGAAATATGTCACACACAGGACGGTAGATGTATGTGTTCTTCGGGAGCCTTACTTACAGCAGGGACGGTTAATCAACATACCATTGAGATTCAAGGCCGACTTCAAACATGGAGGGAAATCGGCATTCCTCATATTCGACGACCATATTGATGTTTTAGACGTTCGTGACTACACAACTAAAAATGGCCAAGTTGTACGGATAGTAAAGGGAGGCGATGATTATTAATCTGTATGTTCCAGTCGGAAGGAAGAAATAATCTGTTTTCCAGCAAGTCGGCCGAATAGTGGACAAATACAGGAGAGCGGAAATATATTTAGGGGGAGACTGGAACGGACGGTCACGGCTCTGGGATGACGTCGTGGAAAATGCCCGAGGCCGAGAATTGGAAAAATTAATATGAGTACGATTTACATATAATAAATTCTTACGAAATATATACTTTTGAAACAGACAACGGACGGTCATAATCGATCTCACTTTGCAGACAAAAAACGACAAAACCACAGCGACTTGGTGGCTGGTAGACGACAAGATATACAGCGATCACGAAAGGATACTATACGAAATTGAAAAACGTGGCAAGACTTGAAGCAATATGATTAACTACAGACAGATTGACTGGAAACGTTTGAACATAGTGAAGGAATATAACTACAAATTTAGCTACAGATGTAATATCCATGATATAGACGAAAGAGTGAACATTCAACAACATATGATGGAATTTGTGCCACCATGCTGCGGAAAACGAAGCGACGGTTATTGTAAAGGAAAAACCTGGTGGGATCCGAAGCTACAAAGGATGAAAAACACAGGAACAAGCTGGGAAGACGTTACAAGAAGTGGCGGCCAGAGGAGACCTATGGAAAAGGGACGCAGGAATACAGAGAGTACCTCCGAAGATTTAATAAATGGCGTGAGAAAATCAAAAGTACGATGACTTGGAGTACTATACAGACTGGTATGACGTATACGAGCGGATGGCATGACACCGGAGAAAGTATGGTTCAAGATATTTTACAAGGACAACAGGCAGGTACAATGACTTGACCGGAGTATGACATAATGGAACTTGCAGACGGAGATGGTATTACAACAGATAAGGTACGATAAGGAATATGACAACTCAATGGTATAAAGAGCCCAAGTTTTGACTATAACTAATGAAATGGTCAAGAAACTTGAACACAAATGTATAAAAGAAACAACTGCGATTTACAACTTATGCAGTGCCACAGAGTATTTCTCCAGAATGTGGAAAATACAATTAAAATTATTCTTAAAGCCAGGTAATCGGGACCCTCAACAAGCAAAATTATACCGACTGTTAACAGTGGTACCAATACTAGGAAAAATACTGGACAAAATGGTAACAAATAGAATCCAGGATGGCTTGAAAGGCAAAATGAATTGAAATCAATATGGTTTCACGAAGGGTAGCTTCACTGAACATGCAGTAAGATGGCTAGTGCAACGGGTGAAGAATCGCCAAAAGAAATTTATTCTGGTTGCTCTTATAGACTTCGAAGGTCCTTCCGACTCTGTACAATGGTACACAGTATAATCGGAATTAGAACGACATGGATTATCACTCCTCCTACTATGACTAATGCCATCATATCTGCATGACCGCCCTTGGAATAGAAAAGATTATTCAAAATGTTGCACGAGATTGTCCGCAAGGAAGCCACCCGGGACCAATATTGTGGAACACCATGATGAATATAGTACTTAAACAAATGGCAGAGGCGAAAGTGAAAGTCATAGCGTATGCTGACGACATTGCGCTAGTTGTTGAAGGAAAAAGTCGCCAGGAACTTGAAATAAACAGCGCAGAACAACTTGCTTTTTTTGAACGTTCCTGTACAGCGTTGCAACTGAAGATCTTACGGACTAAAAGTGAGGGAATTGTGTTCGGCTACGCAAACCGGAGTCTATGTAGCAGGGACTCTATCCGCTTCCCCGATTGACGATTGAAAATGAAACGGACTGTTTTTTTGTTGGGCTTTAGGGCTCGTCAACATCGAGGTCATTAGAGCCCTTAAAACTTGTACAGGTAGGGAAAATGCAGTTACGGACTAGGGAGAGCCAACATGACTCTCCCCGCGTGTGGGACTCGCCGAATGACTCAGCCATACCCACTAAAAACCCTCCTGAATTACAACTCGAAACTCAAATCCTAACATATCTCACGACTTTACTAAAAACATTAAAAAAGGGGGGGGAAGAGAAAAATGAATGATACCCTAGCCCTAATAGCGTCGGGATCGAAAAGAACAAGAGGTGACCAAGGAAGGTCAGAAAAGAGAAAGGAAGGAGCATGGCACAAGTAAGTGGAAGCAATGCGAGACTCAGCTCGGGGCCCCGTGTTCGCCAAACACGTACTTACTCGATGTAAGCCCCCTGGGGGGGGGAAACGGACTGTGCAATACCTTGGGGAGTATATTGATGAACGATTAACATTCAAAGACCATATTGACCATATTGGGAAAAAGTGAAGAATGTAGTGTTTGGTCTAATAAGAATCGGCATTATAAAACATACGACAAAAAAAGCAACATCTTCAGATCTACAAAGGTTTAATTGTGCCACAAATTACAAACTGTGGAGTTGTGTGGCATGAACAGAGTAAATTGAGACACATGGAGCGCATGCTGGTCCACCACCAGCGGCTAAGTTTAATATTTTGGAGTGGCACATATAAGAGTATCAACGTGGGCGCTCCAAGTTTTAATGTGGGCACTGTCAATTGATTTGGAGCTAGACCGTCATCTCCTACGGTACACGTTCGTGAAGGTAAAGAAACTATTGGGCGATGTGATATAAAATGGAATGGATCGTGGATGGAAGGGAAAGCTTAGTAGGACCTTAGTCGAATGCTGGAACAGCGGAAGTTGGTGAAAGAGGGTCGATATACGCACAGTTTCATAAATGATGTGAAATTTAGTTACAAAAATAGAAAATGGTTTCATCCATCGCAACCGTTTGAGATTATTACAGGATATGGCGACTTCAACAATTACTTAGTCAAAAGGAATCTTCGAACAACTTCAGACTGCATATGCGGGATGGATACAGATACAGTGGAATATCTACTTTACAACTGCTTGCTGACGGGGAAAGAGAGGACGATGACTCCAAAAACTCTAGTGACGAGGACTCTTCAGTGATAAGAAAATGACGGAGTACATCGCGACCAAGGACGTATTTGAGGAATTCGACGATTACGTGATGACTATTATGACTATACGAACGGCATACAAGAAAGGCTCACGTCACCGTGGTGGGGACGACGGCTACGCTGGTACCACCACAAGTATAGCAATAACAGCCGAATGCACAACGAGATGAATGCACAAGGATTATAAAAACGTGTATAATGAGAAGTAAAATAACTGGATACAGAAAGACAGAGGAAAAGAAGTGGTACAATTCTTGAACAAAGATTTGGTCAATAGAGGAAGAATATACGGCGACAATTCCAGGTAATGACAGAATGGTCGACAAACCGGGAGACGCATAAAAAATGAAATGACAATATGAGAAGCGTATAAGTTATGATAGTTCTAATACCCCAACGACGTTAGGGGCGTCGGTACGACGTGGAAAATTGGGGCGACCAAATATGAGCCAAATACATTGGCGCAATATTTTGTCATGTGTTGATAATTTCTCCAGCAATGTCAACAAAATATCAACACGTGACATAAAATATTTCGCCTGTGTATTTGACCGTTCCACATTTGGACATCGTAACTAATGCCTCATATGTACTACGACCCGGCGTATTACCGGGTATTCGCTTTTCCTTGCTCCTACAAATAATGAAGTATCCGTGAAGTCAATACTTTGCCGTAATAATTTGCCGTAAGTCGAAATCAAATAAATTGGGCGATAAAATATAGGAATTTTTAAGGATGATCTTTCCCTTTTAGAAATAACTTTATTACACCAATCTTCCAGTTACGAGAATAATAAGATGATTTTAAACAGTCATTGTATTATCTTGCAGTGGTTCCGATAATGTATCCTTCGTATTTTGCATCATCTCGAGACTTATTCCATCATTACTCACAGCATTATTACGACCCACCCTTTTTTGCGTTGTGTTATTTCAGTCTTTGTTTTTTCCTCTACATCCTTTTGCGTCAGCACATCATGTGTCCAAGGTATCAACGCCTCCGTTTTGAAAATCGTTTCAAGTATTTGACCTGTATCAATCCATGTTTTTGTTTTGTCGTATTGCAGTAGCGTAGCCCATATCTTTCTACGTCTTATTTTGTAGGTACTTAATAAGTAAGGGAAACCCAACGTAGTTTTGGCAAATGATGTACGTACAAATTCTTCCCAACTGTCCTTTTTTACATTCTGTATTTCCTGTCTGCATAATTTTATCCGTGTATAATTTCGTAATATATCAGTTGAATTTTCGCACGCTGAAGGGCATGCGGGTTGCGGTTCATTTCTCGCTTTCGGCTCCTCAAAGTGGGAATCCACCAATGGACTCCCTTCCTATCCGCTCTGCTTTGCTTACGCATAGAATCCCCAACGGCATAGCGTCCACCCTATATCAATATATCAATAGTTTTATTAATTTCGCATAGCAAGATTAGAAATAAGAGACATGTTATCGCTTGTTTGTCACGTTATAGTTTCCAATCTATGTTTGTGTAATTCGTCCCCATATCGTCTTGTTCCCTATCCTTGGCAGTGTTTTGAAAAATGCATACAAATTTCTCTGTGATCACTATGGTCTCCGTCGTGTATATTTAACGAGGTAATTTCAGGTGTTCATTATTCATTCGTGTACGTCTATCACTGATTCACCCCTACTACCCATGAATGTCGATCCGTGCTCATTCAGTAGTATCATCCGTGTCCAGGAAACGTTTTTCTAGTAGTTTACCCTTCTTTTGGTATTTTCGTCCTCCCAAAAATTTTCGTCCTTTAAAAAATTGTGTGGACATGGTATGAACACAGTATAATTACTTTTCCCCTCGTTTCTGCCAATATTATCCGTAATTTTTGCAAATCTCTGATCAAATCTTAAGCGTATTGGCAGCAATAATTTATTGGTTATAATAATTGTATATTAATAATAAGTATTGGTTCAGCGTCATAATGCTTCCTTAACCTCGTATGAGCATCGCCCTCCATGGGTTACGCCCCACTACTACTCGTTACGCTAGTGACACATGTTGTAAGGTGCCTCTCAGGTGGTAGACTTATTGGAAACGTCGTGTATCTATTTCGTTATACCTTACGTACTCCCCTAACTCCATAGATATATTGGGCATATTGTTGGAAGGTAATAATCATACTGTATTTGTTCTTTCAATATCCCTTGAGCCGCCTTTAGTTCACTACACTTTTTTAAAGACACTGCGTGTGTGTGTGTTTCCAAGCCTAGTGCTATTAATATGTATTTTAACCCCTCTATTTATCTTTCCAATCTTCGTATTTGTCCTTTCTTTCCGCAGTGTCGGAAAATGTTTTTCTGTACATGTTGCCGCTATATTTCCATAGCGATGACATTTGAAACATTTCAAACATCTTCTCTTACCCGCACATTCTTCATTTCTACGTAGAGTCGCGCAGACTGCAAAAGTTTTCGCGAAATATTCTCATTCAATTTTCCCCAATACCCAATTTTCTGTTTCTTGTTTTGTCAGTTATTCTTTATTCAATATTTTTATTTCCCTCAGAGCACATTCCACGTCATCAGGTTCAAAGTTACGTTTGACTTTATCCTCCGTGAACTATTCTTTATTTAACCCTCTCTCCACTCCATGAATACGCATACGTGGTCTAAATATACCTAATGTGCGATGCTCAAAGCGTTTACTCTTCTTGTACTGTCTCGAATTCTTTTCACTTTTGTTGGGCAGCACAACAACCAAGTTACCTCCCACAGGCTATCTTGCGGCCTCTAAGCATACATTCGTTCCCGACTGCTTCAAAGTTTGCTACACCGTTGCATGCATGTTCCCTATTTTATTGCTAGCAGATCTAACGATGTCCACCTCCTTTTGTGGTATATTATGTATCCCGTATCGCAATGCTTCTCGCATATGTGTGCCCTGTATCCGTCTTGTCCATTAGTTCAACCTGTATCCGGCGAGTCACTCTCCATTTGCTCATTCAAAACTTTATTTACCCTTTCTAACCCAGTGTCCACTGGCATTACATCTTGTCCATAATGTACCCGTAATCTCTCTCCTGTCCGTAAAATTTCACAAATTTGTCTTTGCTCTCTCTCCATCCGCGCCTTTTTCTCCCTAAGATCATTTTTCCTTTAAGTATGATCAATCAATAGTTTTATGGCGTAATTACATTTTTTACTGAATACAAGCCACTCTACGTATTTTAACTAAACTAGAAGGAGAAATTTGTAATAACCAGAACGCTGTTGTCTGAAACAATGTTATTATCCATTTAATTGTTCCGCCTTCTATAAATCAGCATTACAACCCCACGTCCATATGTATTACGGAGCCACCGCATATCACATTGAGTTAATCAACCAATTTTTGATTTCTGCGGCAGCAAAACCTGCGGGACTTTCTCCAGCCAGCAGCAACTGCGTTCTTAATATTTTGATGACGACGTACCTTACAACTTTGTAGCCGACACTTATATTGCCTTCTTAAGAGGGTGGTTGTTCTTGGGACATCCGCTGTCTTTTTCATTCTCTCTTCGTCTGTTCCTTTGAAAAAGACTCCTCACTACGTCCTCTACTTTTCTTGTTTGTTCCACGTACTGCTTTCCAAAGGTGGACTGGAAGCCTCTCTATATTTTGTTTTGAGACGGCGCAACAGGACTTTCATACCCCTGATATTTATGTACCGTGATCAGTACCTCGGGGCATTTCTGCATGGCCTTCAAATCCTACAAGATTCCTTCCAATTAGTGTAACAAAATCACAGTTCTCTTGAAACGCCTACTTTGTATTTACTGAATAAGGAATTGAAGAGAGTTAATCATGGAGACAATAATTTAGACATTTCTTTGCAGTACCGAAGGTTTGCCAAAGTTTTGAAGGTGTAAACATTTTGGGTTCTTCTACCAATACCAACTGCTTTCGGTTGATACTCCTCTGCGATAGCTAAATAATTAGTTACCATGTCTCCTTTCCTTTCATAAAAAGGAAAAAAATCTGTTATTCTGTACAAAATCTATTTATTTACAGAATGGTTACTATATTACAAATGCAGAACTGATAATGCTTTAAAAAGCACCTAACGATGAAATAAATTTCGAGTTGAATACTCCTCTGACGTATTCTAATGTAAAAGTGGTATTGCTAAACAGAATATACCAATTACTCACATTCTAACTTCACTGAATAGCGCCGTCGAAGTGAGTCGGTCCACGTCCTGACGGTGGGATACAGAGAAGGCTCCCAAGTATTTCTTTTCTTGTACTTTCCTTTTCTAATTACCTACTTTTTAATTTTTATTGCTTTTATCTTCTTTACTGGCCTTTTGTGTGCTGAACGCTCACCCTTGTGTTTGCCGTGTATCGCGACCCGTGTCGGAGGGAATGCGTGTCCTGGTGAGTTGAACTTCTGCGTGCATTACTAGATGCGCCCCAATACGCTTGCTTTGGCCTTGGCCTCTTCTAGACGGGCGATCTGGGGCTAACCCACCCCGATCAATCGACTCGGACTAGGTCTTTCACTGAACTCCAGGGTGAGAGGGGGCGCGCAGGGTGTCCTTCCCGCTGGTCGGCGGCGTTGGAGCAACCCTGGTTAAAGAAACCCTTCGTGTCCCCGCTATATTCACTTGTCATCCCTGGCACCCCAGTGGGGTGTCCCCTTGTTAGACTCCGTGGGTGGGTGGGGAACACGGGGATGAAATTCTATATCCGTTGGCATGGAAACTAATGCCCCACAACCTATCCCCCTCTTGTCGCTTCCCTTTTTTGCCTTCTTCCTCTCGGAAGAGGCGATTAGTTTCAGGAACTGTCGATTTGAACAGTTTTTTAGCAAGGAAAGCGACCGGCCAACCAAGCATCGCTTCATTGTCATGCGTTGTGTTGAAGAAGGAATCTCTATTTAATCTATCTAAGACTTTTAAGTCTGTTAGTGCGGTTCGTCTCGCAAAAGCCATTGACGAAGTAATGGGAAAGCTTGCAGTCTGTCGTGCGCCAGCGGAAGGAAAAATTCTGCTGGAGGCACGTACAGATATGCAAATAGATTCTATAAGATCCATTAAAGAAATATCTGGTTTCAAGGTGAAGGTGGCCACACACTCCAGTTTGATCTTGTGCAAAGGAGTGGTTAACCTCAATGATTTTGCACAAGAATCTGATGAATACCTGAAATAATTTTTTCAGCCGGAAGGTATCAGTAAGATTCACAGAGTCAAGAGGAAGGTGCAGGGGAAGCTCGTTTTCTCTTCTACTTTGATTCTGACTTTCGATCGGCCCTCTCTTCCAGAGAGCATCTCCTGTGGGCACAACCTGTATATTCGTCATTATGTGCCGAGTCCTCTGCGCTGCTTCAAGTGCCAGAGATTCGGTCACACATTGGACCGCTGCAAGTCATCTTGCGAAATATGAGTTATTTGCAGTAAACCGTCGCATGAGTCGTCTTCTTGCTTGTCACCTCCGTGCTGTGTGAATTGTCAGAAAAACCATCCTTTTAATTCAAACACACACATGAAATATTTGATGGAGAAGGACATCCAGAAGATCTGCGTTACGGATAGGGTGTCTTTTCCCAAGTCCAGGCGTCGGTATTTGATTAAGAATTCTGTCGCAATAACATCCTTTGCAACTGCGAAGAAACCACTTACAGCTTCCTTTAGCCTTCAGATGGATTTCGAGGATATTCAAAAACCACCGGTGTGCAACAGTGGAACTCTGGCCAGTTTTGGTGATCCTTCCGCCTTGAAAGCGGAGTTCCTGGTGTGTAAGATAATTGTACCTACAAATTATAAGATTGCTCCGAAACGAACATTTGTTTCCACCTCAACAACCGTCTCCACATCCACCTCTACTTCCACGACCACCGAGAAACCGCAGTCTGCTGTTAACCGATCACCCCGACGTCCATCTTGATGTCGTTCTCGACAGACCTTCCCACACAGAAAAGTCCCGGAAACCTGACTCTAAAGTCAGATTCCAATGTTGTTGGCTAACCTTCCAGTGGACGCTGACGCTCGAGGAGCAAAAATTGTGGACTTGTTATGCCCGTGAGTGATCATTCCAACAGTGATCACGGCTACTTTCCCGGGGAGGGAACCACAGCTAGATCTGACATTAAAGTCATCCAAAAAAGAAATCAAAACATCGCAGAAAGAGCAGATAAACTCCTGGTCACGGCTCTTTTTTCCTGGAATCTGAATGGCATTCATGTCCGTTTAGATGACCTAAAACTCTTATTATTTCGTCGTTCTCCCCTAATAGTATGCCTTCAGGAAACACACATCTTATCAAAACACACTTTTTTCTCTCGCGGTTACACCTGTTGTAGGGCGAGCTTAGAAGACGGCCTACGGGCACAGGGTGCAGTCACTGCGCTCGTAGACGCTTCAGTCTATGCCAAAGAAGCCTCAATATTATGAGATTTGAATAATTCACGAATTAATTGGTCATTTAATCATCCGTGTTACGAAATCATGAAGTTTAAAGGAGAGGAAGAGTCTAGAAATTTAAAAGGATGTTCGTTGGAGATTGACGGAGGGCCGCGGTCGCAGGCGGGGGCGGCGCAAGGCTTCGTCGGCGTCCTTTGGCATCAAGAGAAATTTATGACGTTTTTAGAAATTGCAAGCTAGCGAGGGGATGGGGGAAGAGACCCGACCCGACCAGATAAACCCCAGATGTGCGGAGAGTAGAAACAAGTACGAACTTGTGTGAAAAATCGTTAAAAGTAAAACGTCGTTGAGAAAGCAGTTGAAGCCCTTTAAAAATTTTCCAATGAGAGTCAAAGCGTAAGGGGGAATCATTTCGGCATTGGGAGTTTTCGATCACGTGGGATTCAAAATTTTGAAGATGTTTGGAAGAGAGTAGGGATAGAGCCCATTTAAGGCAGAGCAATCTAAATTTCGTCCTCACGGGGAGAGCCCTCTCGGGGAAAGCCTGTGACCCTAGAGAGCGCGTCCCCAGGTGGTGGATAGGGGAACGCCCGTCAGCAGTTCCGGCTGCTGAAGGGCAAGAGGGAAATAAAATACCTCTCGCGAACCAAATAAGGCCGGAGAGAAAACTCCGTAAAGAAACCCCGCTCGGGAGCTCCTCTAACATAATTGGAGAAGAGGTCATGGGCGGAGTTGAGTGTCTAGGTTGGGATACTCATGTTGAGATGGCGGCGGAAGAACCTAACAGCAAGGTCAACGGCGGCACTCAAGTCTTCCAGGAAGACCACAACCTTGGCGTCAGGTGGCAACCGGCCGTAAAAA